>DWPV01000550.1:0-27720 GCA_018251915.1 Urbanus proteus proteus | reverse complement strand
ATGTGCAGTTCCCGTGGGATACATTTATTTTGTTTTATCGCCGTGTCAATCTCGCGACATGTTTATTGATTTACTTTACAAACGCTGGTGAAACCGCGGCGTTCATCTAGTATAAGGATAGTGAACATTTTACCGAGAGAATTCTGCCTATCTTTCGTTTAAATCCTATAGGTACCTACGTTTATCAATCCTCTGTTATATCTTCCGATATGAACACTATTTATCTTAGGATTGGAGTGTATTTTTTGCCGTCTTTAGACTTTTGCTTAGCTAGATTTTTCGCTAGGTATGACTAAATTGATGTGTACTTAATACGTTACTATTAATATTTATATAGTGTTTGTATTTTCGTAAGATGTCATAAAATTATAAAAGTTAGAAGTGTCATGATAAAATAATGTTGATAAAATTTAACAAAGTAGGTCGGTACTTAATCATTTAAATCCAACTAAAGTTTAGGTAGTATTAAATTTCAGAAGCAAATATATCTGACTTCTTCAAATTAAATTGTAATAAAATTAAGTGTTGCAATAAATAATTTTCAACTGCCATTTTAAAATATGTGAATTGCAAAAAATACGAAGTGTTATTTTTGTTAGAGAAACGTGTAATTAATGATGGCGTATATAAAACGAGTTTAAACTAAGAAAATGTCGGATTCAATCGACGAGCTGTCGAAACGATACGAAGAAAATGTTCTGTTCAATGAACATTCAAGGAGTATCGGTTAGTATCGCTGCAACTAATACTGCATTTTTATTAAATTGATTTACCAGTTATTTATTCACGGTTTTGTTCCTCTGTGGGAATAGTTATCCTGTACATGGAGTTAATGTTACATCATAAAATCGCGATTTGATGCCTGAAGCCTGCTGGGCAATGCGGCTCCAATTAATAGAGGAAAGCAAGGTTTAATTAATGGTCAACCCGTATCAATTTTTTTTTATAATCAAGCCCAGTGATAAGGGAACAACTGCTACCTGATAGACAGAAGTTACTGTCTCGTGTGGACATTAGTAGAGAAATCTCGAATAAATATTGATGGATGAATGAGTCACTTTGAAAAAATAGGTAATTTTGCACTTTTGTTGAACTCTTATAAGCAGGTCGAAGTTCTAAAATATAAAATGTGCTAATAATAGTAATGATTGACCAGCGTGTGGTTTGACAGTGATCGATCGATCAAAACAAACCGTGGTTAGCGCGCAAATTGGATTCGACGTGGTTGAACATACCTAATCGACACTATATTTAATACAAGAGTAGTAATCGATAATTGCCTATACCTTACCTACTTATGACACTTAGAAATTAAATTATGAGTTTTTTATATATAAATGTACATTTAAAGCGCGGTGAGGCTGAGTGTGGACCTTTTTGTTAAATTTTACCTACTTACAGCAGCAATGTTCGGATTAGAAAGTCATGTTTACTACTATTTTTTGCCACATAATGTTACAGTATTTTTTCACTAATAAAGATTTCTTTCTTTCTTTACGATTTCTTAAAGTTAATAAGACGAAACAACTGAACGCAATATTGTGAAATATTAATTGACACACACGTTGCTTGCTACAGAATAGACACGTTTTCGTGCGCACGCGCCACATGTTGTGAGATGTTACTTCTTTGACATTTGCTGTCATCGACTGTTAAAGACGCTTGAAAAAATCTTACGGACATTTATACGTATGTACCTACACAATTCTAAGTTTATATCGTATCTCATTGCTCATTGGTGTAGTATGGGCCATAATGTATGCTGGCTAATTTTGGTGAAAACCTAATTTGATGGTATTTTCATGAGTTACAGGTCAATGTGTAAAACTCAGCTATGCTATGTTCAACAAGATGTTTTTCACTAATAAAAAAGTGAAAAAAAAACATTCCTCAATATGTTTTTCTACACTAAAAAAAAGTTATAATTAATATCCAATAAATATAATTAAGAATTAATGGTCCCTAAAATTTGTTTTTAGGAATTCCCGTCGTATTGAGTACCTACGCTACCACTGCTTTATACTTCTTTACCTATATCTTCTTTCCAGGGTTGTTCACAGTCCCCGAGTACCCGGAGTTCGAGGAGCGAGGCATGTGGTCAACCGCGCTCGACGCCATCCTGACCACGCTGCGGTACCTCGCGCCGGCGACACTCCTCACGCTGTTCTGGGGACAGCAGAGCTTCCTGTTCAAGTTGTTGAAACACATCGACTCAGCGTTCAGAGCTAGTGAGTATGGAATTGTCTTAAGGTCATCAAAAGTCATAGTTAAAGGTGTAATGAAAATATTTTAACCTTTTTAGGTTTCAACATCACGAGAAATATCTACAGTTACCATATATTATTATTATTATAGAAATATACACAAAAATAACTTTTAATATAGGTAGGTATTAGTTACGAGCTTTATGTTTCTAAAGGTTAGAGACGTTAGGAAATCATCATTTTTAACATAAAAAATATAATGATTCAAAATATATCTGCACATACCAATCATCTAGTAGATATTATGTATTAAGTGTAAGTAGAGCGCTAATGCAAAGTTTATATGATACACCTACTTATGTATTGTTTCTATTTATCTGTGTATACTGCTAAAATAAAAACATACCTACCTACTTACATTTCTAACATACTTTAGAAATTATTTTATAGCAGTCTATCGTGCGAATCAATGAGCGTAAACAAACGAATGAACAAAACAAAATGTATTCCAGTCGTATTCTCGAGTGACGAGCAGAAGCAAGCAGTGTTACAATGGCTGGCGGAGGTGGGGCCGGTGCGCGTGGAGCACTTGGACACGGTGTGGCGGCACGGCTGGATCGTGTGCGGCGTGCTGGACGGCGCGCTGCCCGGCGCGTGCGCGGGCCACCCGCCGACGAGGCTCTCCTTGAAACACGCGCAGGCGATCGCTGATCATTACTTGGGTGTTGAGCCGGTGAGTTGGATTGTCTTTAGCCGAAGAGGTGAGATTAAAAACTTGTCAGGTACCAAGCCTTTTCTTACTAAGCCTTTCCGTCTAAAGGGCTTTATCTCTAAAACTATAGATGATCAATTGTTCTTTTTTGGATTGTGTAAATGTGTAGCCCATTGAAAGGTAGTAGAACTCTATGTAGTTCGACTCTGACGGCACCACCGCCACACCTATTTCTGCCTTATAACAACAGTGTCCAGCGCTGCTGTGTTCTGGCTTGAAGGATGTGGTTAGGGAGACATACTTATCCGAGGCATTCCATCTGAGTCCTCAGGGGTAGCAACGCATCTGTGGTCAACCAGGTATGGACCGTGATCATATCTGGGGTTGATTACAAATGTCCATGGGCGGCAGTGACCACTTACCATCAGGTGAACTGCAAGCTCGTTTGCTACTCACATGTTATAAAAAAAAAGATAAGATAAGAGTAGAGGTTAGGGCTCTCCCTACTCTATAACTGCGCTCTGCTCTCTAGAAGGGCACAGTTGAAACGGTAATAAGTTATTCGATTATTGTGATCGATAATAACCTAAGTAACATCCTGTTTGTGAATATAAGAAAAACATAAATTGTAGAAATCATTCTGTATTTTGCACACCATTCTGTATTTAATACCTTATACAGGTAGGATACACTGAAAAACATATACTGTGTGAATAATATGATGAATTATCATTTTGTTTTGTATATTACATATAAAGTTTTATATATTGCATTATATTAATATTTTTTATCCATATCTTATTATTTAATACTTACTTTTTAAGTAATTTGACGTCTCATAATGTAATTTAATTAGATTTAATTTAATTTGAAATGTTTGATTTTGTACAATAAATTTTAAATGAAATGAATTGTATTTTGTTGTAATTAAATAAATTTCTAATTGTAATTTTCATTTATTACAAAAAAAGTATAAAACTTATAATAAGACACTTGTAATATGTAATTTTAGGTATGTATACTGTATAATATTTTAAGGTCTACTCATTACGTAAGCTGTGCTTACCTTTAATAATTGTAATACGATGTATTTTACACTGTGTTTTGTTTTTATAAATTGATATTGTGTTTTCTTGTTGACGAGCCTTAAATAAATAAAAAATCCTTGTCGTAACTGTGTCCTGGCAATTAAAGAATTTGAATCTGACGTTATTTGAACATGAGCTTACATTAGGACTAAAGAAGTAATGTTCGCCTGAAAGCAGTTACCTTGAAAAGCTTCATTAGTGAGCAATACCAACAATCGTAGCGTAGTTAAACTTTCGACCCATAAAACTTTGGTGGTGTTTAATGGCAGCAGTGAAATATTGTAGGTATTCGTCACCGCGCGCCATAACTCTTACGGAGAGTGCGTTGGTACGCGAGAGTGGTCGCGCTTTGTATCGACACGCTTTTAACGCGGCTTTGCTCGTTTTGCTGTCGCTGCAAATTGGAGCAAAGGTGGCAAGTTTATTCACTATGCGCTTTTTCATATTTTTTTCCATTTTAAACGATTTTTTGTGTGCAGTTAGAGGTACGAGTAAGTATCGAATAGAAAATTCCGGGGTTCGAATCTGGAGGCACCAACGCCACTGTATTTTACACAATAGTGTTCAGCGCTATTACATTATGGTTTCAAGATTGTGGTGTGCTTGACGTTAATCTGTGGGGTTTCAACTTAACCTTAAGCCTCTTAAAGGGTAGCAAGGCGTCTGATCGAAGCCAGTAGGTTCCTTAATCCTATCTAGGGCAGATTACAGATGAGCATGGTTTCCACTTACCGCGTGTTGGGAATGCTCGGTAGTTATTTTTGTTTCATTAATGTTATACCACAAGTAATCAAATTAAATGTGATGAATAGGATTACTTCAGTATTATTTGTTCTAGGCGCCCGAATATACCACAATTTGCGTGTGTGGGTGTCACAATATGAAAAATATAATAGACAAAGTAACAATATTATTAACACAACATTAATGTCACCGTTATGTAAGTATTACGTTGTACAAATTCCCAGTATGGGTGGGTGCTAACTAGCTAAAAACTTGATTAAGTCAAAAGGGATTTGTGTGCTCGGATCATTTGTTTTGTGACAGCTTCCGTCCTACACTTCGCTCAATTCTCGTAGGAATTTTACACACGATCGACTTGTTAACCAGAAGTGGCATAATTGAGTAGTTGATATTTAGAAATATGCGATAAAATTTATTATGATGTGTAATTAATAATAATAATCGCAAGCCACACAAAGTTAGTACAAATAAGTTTAAAATAATTCATTACTAATTAGTAATTACATAATCTTCCTACATTTTAAAAGTTTTGTACTGAACAGAATACACAATATATTGTGAAAAATATTAAATGTGTACTACACTTTTAATACTATTTGACTCCAAAGGCAAAATAGTCGTAAAGATGACAACATGCAAACAGCCTAAAGTGCAAAGTGCTAATCGCCTGACTGCACGCAGTGCGGGAGCGACGCTCGCGAGCGTGGGCAGCGCGGCCCACCTGCACACCTTGCTACTGGTTTACACCACAAAGGTTTCGAACAATAATTTTGAAGGTAAGTCACTGTGGCTCGACTGTGTCAACGTGAAAGACAATACTGTATTATCACAGCATTGAAAGCTGCTGTGTTCAGTCTGTCTATGGGTCAGTCAAAGGGAGCGGTACAGCAAGGATATGCAAGGCAATATATTTTATATGCAGCAGTTCAACTCATTCTCAGGGGCAACGACATACCTTTTATCGAACCCAGACTTATTATTTACTAGTTTTCGCCCGCGGCTTCGCTCGCGTTAAATATTAGATTTGTATACTTCAGGTGTAGTTGTAATTCAATTTATCAAGTGGTTCTAGGTGTAAAAGTGTGTAGGTTGTAGGTATAAAAGTTACTTTTCTATCCCTCGGGAGTAGTATATTTTTTCAGGATGAAAGGTACTCTATGTCCTTTTCTGGACCCGTCACTATTTGTGTGCACAATTTCATAACGATCGGTTGAATAGTTAAAGCGTGAAGGCGTTACAAACAAACACACAAACAAATAAACGGACTTTCGCATTTATAATAATTAGGATTAATTATATCAAACAAGGCAAAACATGCGAGATGTATTCTTGCTAGATCATTTTGTTTACATTAGCGACCTACATACCAGTCGTAATAATTTATAGTTAACGTAACAGACAGCAAATAGAATGATTGTGGTTGTTTTCAATTAAACCTGGCGTCGCGACGGTGGCGGCGCATGGCGGCTGACAGCCAATACTCCGCACTTGAACTTTGCCGTAATCGACACCCATTATCGGCGACATTATTCACACATTCTAGCCGATACATATTTGAGGAGTAGACTATAATGTATAATCATTTTATGTCGCACTAGCTGATCTCCGTGTATTCACCCGCTTTAAAAAATTAAAAAGGAATAGGTATATATCTAAACATATGTAGATAGCATCCCGTGCTCCCGCGACGGCGGCCGCATGCACATGGCGCGCGCGCTAATGCCTATTTCCAAAATTAAAGTAGCCTATATTACGCCTTAGACTTTTATCTATCTGCCAGTAAAAGTCCCGTCAAAATTGATCCAGCCGTTTAGAAGATTAGCTAAGTCAAACAGACAGACAGACAAAAAAATTTAATTGCTTTTTCGTTATAGGTATCTAGTATACTTTCATATGTATTGAGTAAAAAAATGTTTCTTTTAAATCACAAACAGACACTTCAATTTTATTTATTCGTATAGATGATGTCACATTGTAAACGATACATGTATTTATTAAGCTGTCATAATAAATATCGTCAAGGTACGCAACTTGTGCCTTCATTTTATTATAAATTAAGTAATATTTGCATAAATCATCTAATTTAAGATGTAACGTTTGTACGAGTGGGGATGATGAAGATCCAGACAGTCTCGTTAGCAATCTCAGCAGAACACAACGACAATATAACAAGTACGCGATATTTGAACGCCGCCTGACGTGTCACTCACTGACACATTTATTTTATACCTATACTTACGCCATTTATAGAGTCACGCATATTATATGACTGAAGTTATTTATTAATTTGATTATTTGTTTATGCCTAATCTTAGAGAAATTATACTCGTATATGCTAGTTAGTTGTTACTGCTCGTGAACGTCTCATACTAACTCGTCATAGAACAGGGGAACATACATGAAGTCATTTAAACTTTTTATTTAAGTTTTCAAACTTAGGTACATAATGATGCCGAAACAAAAAACTGCGTACGGAACAACGGGTAGAATTACGTGAAAATCGCGGATAGAACTACGTACACGTTGAAAGCTTGTTCGGTCACCTGGCCTACACGGGCAACGTGTCGTAAATATTTAAATATTTTATTATTCCTAAAACAATAAAATTTATTGTTGTTAGCACACACGCCGTCGGCGCGCGTTCGGTTCAAATAAACGCAATAACATTTGTGAGGTGGGCGGAGATCACAATACAACTCGGTAACGAACAATGAGCCTACCGCAGGAACAAAGGCAAATTCATTCACTCAGCGACTGTCGGCGGCAAGTCGGCACAAAGCGGCGTAACCGAGGGTTTGTTCTCGCGACAACTGCATCTGTCCGATACGACGAGCGACAACTACCATTGCGAAACAAACGGGTTAAATGCAAACGTCACCTCACACACGCGTCACTTTTTCATTATTAGGAGTTTTCACCATTTAACAATCGTACGATTTGTGTATTGTTATAACAAAACAATTCTGACTGCAATTAGCAGTACACGTAATAAACAATAAGCCACCTTCATAAATACATGCATTTTGTAAAATGATATACGCATTAAGTAAAATCAACCGCAGTCAGATTTTATACCACAATTCATTATGTCGGTCTATTATAATAAACATATTTAATATTAACAGATCTTATTTGTAATTTATTAAAGCTTATTATATTAATTGAACAGCAATGATTAGTATACATTAGAAATGATCTCAAATCCTATCTATGTAAGATAAAGTAATCTGAAAATTAAAATTCTATTACTGAGGCATTCGCACTGTAGGCTAAGCTCATATTTACTTGCGACAAATACACCTGAGACTAAGTCATCATTCCAATTTTAGCTCAAGTAGGTATATAAATTATGTACAATACTAATATCTCTAATATTAAAATGTCCTAAAATTAATTCAGATTAATTAATTGGAGTATCAATCAACAAGGTTATCACTGCACTATATGTGCACTAAATTTGATTTATACAGATCATGAAAGTTGACAACTTGGACTGGAATTTACATTTTTATATTAGAAACCTTAATAAGTTATATCGGATGCTAAGAAAACATTGTAGCCATTGGGACATCTATAGCCAGAACACGAGGTCGGGCAGAAACTGATCACAGAGAAGTTATTCATAGCATAGGAGAAAAACAGGTGCAATATAGCGACGCACCAGCTGTTTTTCTACCTTACAATTACGGTGCAAAGTTACTGTACTGTGGAACTTGTGTTTGTGCGCTGGACATGTGTATGACGAGTTGGGAAGACTCTAATTTAAGACCTTCCGAATTATCCCAGGGGTAGTGAAACAACTACGCTCTATCAAGTTTTGCATAAAGTATCTGAATACTGTGCAGTTGATTTATTTATGACCACAAACTTCGTATAACAAAAACGATGATGAATGCATTCTATCTCATAGCATCTTATTCACAGGACGCAATGATTGGGAAACCCGCAGCCATGACAAAAGCTGTATATGGCTAATCGGAGAATCAACGCGGAACATCGCGGCGCCAGCAACATGCTAATCAATGTTTTCCTCGCGTCAACACTAGATTTGCTGTGAACACTTCTACTATTGTTAGTTGTCAGTAGGTAAATTTCTAGTGAGATTCTAACACCCTTTTGTTGTTTAGTGGAGGATTGACGTTAAGCAATTTCTGTCTATCCATTCATTCATCAGCCTTTTGAAATCTACTGCTGGACTTAAGCCTTAACCTGCTTAATGCTCTAGAAATATTAGAAATAGGTGTGGTAGTGTTAACTCCCCGAGACGAATCATATATTTTCTACCTCCTTTAAAAGCCATTATATAAACCTTTCAGTATTCTTTAAATCGGAGGACATCAGCAAAAATATTGTCGTTCCCTATAGGTTAAATAGGGTTATAAGTTCTTTGACCTGATCCAGAAATTATATTCGCCGTACTTGGCAACTAATACTTAAAACAACATGTTCTGTTATTTCATCTGTAATATTAGTCAACGGATCGAGATGAATCATTAACATTTTAAATGGGCATGCTGCAAAGGAATGGCATCGAAGAATCTTCTGACTCACTTTCAGTCTAAACATTCCATCTTTGGTGTGAGACTCATTTTAAGTTAATGATTCTTACAGATACGTGCAAATAAGAAACTAATGTATGGACAAGAAGTGTATACATTTGAATGCTCAACACATATTTATTATTTCATCATTAATACGCGACTCAAACCTTATCGGTACCATTTTATAATATTCAATATTCTTCTATTATTCAATTGAAATGAAAGAAATAAGGTAGAAAAAGAGGTGGGAAATAGGTATAACTATTATTTTATTCGACAAATAAGACCTTATTGACCAAATTACCTTGTAAAAAATATTATTATTATTTTATGGAAAAGATACGGAAGTTGGTACACTTTTTCGGAAGCACAAAAATATATAAACCGATGTTAAGTAATGGTTTATTCTTACTACGAAATATAATACTTCAGCGAAAACCAATTCAATACAGTTGTGATTTCATTATTTTATCTCTATCGGATAGTTCGTTGTAGTGTCTATTCAATTTCCTACTTAATTGTAGAAAGAAAGGAAAAAGCTCGTGCAGCGTGAAGTATTTCCTCAAACACCAAATTGGATTTGTCTTAATTGGGGCGGAGACTTTATTTTTATCGGCAAAGTTGGAGCAAAGTCTCAAGCGGAAGAGATACGGAGGAGAAAGTTCGCTGGAGCACTCCCGGACAAGTGGCTCTCGACTTCAGGGAACTATCAAGTAGCTTTTAAAGTTTGCATAATGTTTGTCCTCGCGCTGGATACTGTGCGTTGCGCCACGCGGAGCGCCCACTCGCCGGTGACGAGGTGCTTCATAATCTTTATTGGATTTACATAACGTACAATATTTATAAACATTGTTGTCGCTGGATCGTTTGAACTGTACTTTTTCAGCATTTTGCAATCAGAACGATTTTAAATCGAGATCAGGGTCATTGTTGCGTTTGCGTATATTTTTTTGCGTCCTTATTTCAACAAAAAATGGAATATCATTTTGTAGTAGGTACTTCATATTTTGTTTATGAATACTTTCTTTAAGATCGCTTCATTCGGAACCACTCAGTTCCAGACCACCAGTTCCTAAAATATAAAGATCGGACCCTCACTTTTCTATCTGGGGAACTGGAGTGAAATTTATATTCAGAGCGAAGATTCCCCGTTTAGTTTCAGCAGTTTGAAATAGGTCAAGTCCTCGTATAGTATTCATCAATTCTCTCGACTGAAGCCATCTAATTCAGTAACCACACAGCGTGCCCTAAAACACATGTTCTGTCGCTTTGCATATGTCCGCCACTAGGGCACTGAGGTCACCGCTTTAATATTCAACTCGTACCCGCATCACCGTGCCAAACGACAATGCGATTCACGTTACCTTCGACGGTTGCGTCATAAAGCTCTCTTTCGCCTGCTTCGTCAATATCGGGTATGTTGTAAGGGTCCGAGATAAGAATCGTAGCGGATAGGGCACGATAAAAATGTCGATGAATCGAGTAGATGGCCGCCGTGCGTTCGCCCCGAGGCCTGAGAGCACGTCTGTTGCCGACGCGTGCTGCAACTTATCTAGGAAACTTTCTCCGGTGATGTAATTGTTTGGAAATAACATAGTGTTTAAACGTAAGTTAAAGGCCGTAGATATAACAAGGAATTGTTTAGCCAAAACTATGCAGTTAAGACTTTATTGGTAGATAGTGTCGGTAGAATTGAGGATAATTGTTGGAATCCATTTGATTTGCAGTGTTTGGTGCACGCTTACAGCTTCTAGTTAAGCCGCAAACAATGCTTCGATATTCTGTTTGAAGTGATTGGTCGTAGCATGATTCCCTTGTCGAAATACTGAGGTTTTAGATATTGTTGGAGAATGTATTAACATAGTAAATGATTACTTCAAAAAATGTAAATTTTAAATGTAAATTTTACCACTTATGTTATTTCAAAGATAGACAAATATAAAGGGTATATTTTCTTCAGAGAAAAATATAAAAATAATATTTGCAAGCGAGACCCATTACTATGCACGTTTTAAAACAGAAAGTGACAGGTCTTGAATTATGAAGGGGCCACCCAAGAACGTAAGTCTCGACTGAAATACAAATTAGATCGCCGAGCTATCTAAGTAGGACACAACGATTTGGACCAGACTGGATGTTCCGAGCTATAGCCAGCTTCTACCTTTGAGGCTCCGTCGAAGTCGCTGAAAATCAACGGTGGGGCTTACCCCTCCGTTGATTTTCAGCTTATACCATTGCTTATCTTAATAAGCAATGGTATGCAACCCACAGATTTTTTAATTGCATTTTCGTTATAGGTATCGTGTATACTTTCATATGCATTGAGTAAAAAAATGTTACTTTGAAATAAAAAACAAACACTTCAATTTTATTTATTTATGTTTAACAGAGTGTCCATAGAGTTTTTACAGAGCTTATGAAATCTCCACTAGATGTATCAAGAATGAAACAAAAATTAATAATTCTTGTATGTATTTACCGCTCTGGTATTCATTCCAATATTCTTTGTAAGGCAATCAACATAAACCCCGGTCAAATACTGCATTTGAATTTTGCGTGGAAACTTTCATAGCTGTTCGCGTGGTAATGGTAAGTTATTACGGGGCTAGGAGAAAACCCTCGGGAGGTATAAGTTTTTGGATATCGGATTGCTAGTTTATTGCGGTGTATTGAGTAAACCCTTTTTACTTTTGTAAGTCGACTTGCAGTGGTTTTCTTAGTGTTAAAAAGAACAGAGCGATCAGCCATGCGGGTCGTCAAAAGTTAGAAAATGTTGTAATGACTACTGTGAAATTTCCGCTACACATACATATTTCTGGCGTATAGCAGTAGTGTCACTGTTGAGTGCTGGCTTGTTAATGTGTATGTATAGTGAGAAGCCAATCTTAAACGATCCAATTAAAATGTCTATAACCCATATTTATGTAGTGGTATACACACATTTCTTCAAAAATATCTAAGTAAAGACAAGATATTAAACGTCACCAGTGAGTATCATTTGATGTGTAGCAGGAGTCGTTTGTTACACTTAGCTGCTCAAGGGTTGAATCACGCGCTCGTAAGGAGATAAAGCTGGCTTAGGGCTTGTCCTATCAGATCTTAGCGCTGTGTGCCGCCGGATCAAATTATTCTAGGCCTTAAGCTGGGCTTATCATACAAATGTACATACTACTGTAGCGCTGTTTCTTCAAGTATAAGCCAATTTGTACGCAGCGATAGCTGGAAATAATAAACGTTCCTAAATTTTAGCCATTCATTTCGACTTAATCCGATTAGGGCGAGTGGAATTTGAAGGATAATTTGTTTTGCGAAATTAGCGCAGAATCGAAAATCAGGGAATTACGTAACAAAACAAATTACCTACCGGCTTGTTTCCAACTCGTTATAACAACTTTACATGCCCTATGAATAGTGTAGGGCCATAAAGTTGATGCTAATCAGGTACGTAAAAGTTTTGTTTCTACCCATAATTTAGGGTATCAGCCTTATTTTTTCCTCATATTCACCAAGTAAAAAATAAAACTTTAAGTAAAATTAATGGGTCATTTATGCGCAAGTTAATGTACATTTATGTACAGGTTGTAAATTAAAATACCGCCTGAAATGTCCGTTGGATTTGACATCTACAATTAACTTCAAATAGCACAATGCTTATAATAGTTTATGTCAGTCATAAAAACTTTGCTACTCTTGAAACTCTATCATGGGGTAAAGTACTTGAAACTCAAAAACTCGAAAGGAAACAAACGCAGCAAACATTAAGAAACTTGAGGTTTCAACATCGGATTTATGATTTGAGCTGAAGGAATTACTTAAACAAATATGTATGGGCATAAAATTCACTTCATACTTTCTGTAAATTACCAAAAATATCACAACTTCGCCAACGTAAATAAAAACATTGGGAAAGGATACAAACATCGACTTACTTTAAATCCTTGTGAATGTAAATTGTAACAAAGTTAAGATTGTGAAACAAATAAGAGTGTTGTAAGCTATGTAATCGGGTTTAAACGGTCCAGAACAGCGGTTTGCTCTCACTCGGATCAACTTAAAGCTACCAAAGTTCGTTGACCCTCTCAAAAACAAATCAGGCCAATAAGTTAAGCTGTTTATTGAAATTGCCACAAATTTGGAGCTTGCGATATGTCCACTATATATTTATATTTAACAAGTAACTTAAACAAAATTACTGTTTAAAGTTATTCTTAAACGACTTTCTAAGCTCATTAAGCTCATTGATCATCAATTCGTAAGATATTAGTGTCATACATTGTATCAATATAATAGTATGTTAACATAATGTCTACTACCTATGTCTAATTTGTAACCAATTCCATTATTATGTGTAGGTACAATTGTAAATACAACAAGAGCTCCTGGATCATCAAATGCGTTGCCACTCATCCTCTACTAGATAAAAAAAACCACTTAAGATCACGAAGGAATTCAGCGATGTTGGTTTTTAAACGTGACTAAAACATAATAGGTTATATTGTTATTGCGATGTTTGTATAATGATTGTATCGGCGATTTGTCATGTGGCCCATGAATGATTCACGTCAGCTCAATCAGCCGCCGCGCGCTCGGGCGCCGCTGTGATTAGTGGGCTCGTTCTGACGTCACTCTTGTGTAACTGGTCACTTTTTTTTTGACATCTGTAATCAATTCCAGATAAGATCAAAGTCACAGATGCATTGCTACCCCTGAGGACTGAGTTGGAACGCCTCGGATAAGTATGTAAGTTTGTACGCTGGAAATAAAAAAAAAAATCGATTAACATAGTATCGCAAAGTTCAGCATTTGGCAAGTTCCATACAAAAAGTTCTAGGCTCGATCTTTGGTCAGGCAAATATTTAAACAAATTTGTATAATTGTACAGTGATCTGAATGTTTTATATCTAATTTGAATATGATTTTGGAAACCACTGTACCTACATAATTCCAAATCTAAGAACGCGAATTTGGGAAGCGTTTCATCACATATTTTTGTTGTCAAGAGACCCAACTTAATGAATTACTCTCAATTAGCCAGAGTTCCTGATTTTGTGAGTTGATAAGGATATATGAATTAGGTACTTATTAATAAATGTCAAATATATATCTCTTTGTATGAATCGTATTTTTGTTTAGTTTACTAAATAGAAATTATGATTCTTTGAAATAATACTTGCCTGGAGATTATAATTTTCTTCATAGATTTTGAGGATACTGAATAAGAAACAGACCGATTTTCCGAGAATTTATCACGAAGCACTGGAACGATTACCGATTTGTAAGCATTGACCACATTAAATAAATTATCGTAAAATCACTTCAGCGAACTGTAAATTTTACACATTCAGTAGGTATAGTTGAACCTGTCCGTATGAGCATACCTAGTATTCTAGGAGGTATTATGTACGAATCACAAATAAATAGTTTATTTAGTAAACCTACCTACAGCATACAATTTGTAGTCAAACACAATGTACGCATTTGTAACAATTTCCTGACAATTTATGTTTATTGAAGCAGAAGTAAGGGTTCCCAGTAAGCTTCCTAGGCTAAAAGTAAACAAGCTGTAAGGCACACTAATAGGATATTCGCATCTATTTCCCTTCTCAGAAATTAGGAAATCTGGGACTCCTGACGATTTATTTCTGAGTAAGTGTATAACGTTATAAGCTGTACATTAGGGCGCCAGGCCACAGAGAGCATAAAGATGTTATCTGGTCCGAGCGCCGACTGCGACCCAATTCACTAGGAGCCTGACAGCCGATAGTAGGGAAACTAGGGTTCGTCATACTTAATGTCTTTTAATACTCTGACCTTGGATTATCCGTATGTATATTTGTTCGTTATCGTATCAGCTGTTGGGATTGGATCTGGATAACGACATACATATATGTACATACCTACTCGTATGTATGTCAGTTTATTACATTGGCAACATGTTGCTGAAACTACACTAACTAACTCAACAAACACGGAAATTATGAATGGCTTATTTTTAATAACACTTATTTTCATAAGATATAAGCAGCAAAAAGCTTGGACCTTAACCTGGACACCTGTAACCAAGCCAAGATAAGATCTTAGGGCTAAGTTGGAACGCCTCGGATAACACAACTGTAAGATATTAAAAACCATGTCACAAATACCAGAAAATAAAACTAGCGTGTTTTAAAATGGCAGCAAATTCACAATCGTCCACTTCTTCGAACCGTTAAACCAACAAGAATCGGTGCTGTATACACGAGCTATCATACAAACTTCCTACATCTACTTAATCACCCGAACTGAATAAACGTTGAAGCGAACAAGTGGAGCCGTTACCGGCACTCGTCGGTAAATAGAATTCTTTGTGCGTCGGAACTATGTGAAGCGTCTGCGTCGTTAAGGCCGGCCATACACTACGGGAATTTATGAAATATAAAATTCCGCTCTGAAGAATGCGAATTTTGCCGAGTTCCGCGACTAAGCGTGTTCACCAGCATTTTAATAGTATGATAATTCAAAACGTCAGCTAAATGAAGCGGGGCAGATTCACTTTCGTATCTACGTCCCGTTCTAATCATAGAACATTTGCCATCATAGAAGGTTAAATGTGACAGAGCATAATTTTGCTTAATTTGTAAATATTCAATACACACCTTACATTCTAATTCATTAATTTGCTGGCGTTACAAAAAAGTAAAGTAGGACTGTGATGTGAATTCGAGCGAAGTCGTGTTGTCCCAGACCTTAATCTGTTTTGCCCACTAAGGAAATTGAACTGTATTATAAGCAATAGTACTTTTAAACTTACAGCTATGGTCTAACAATAATAGATTTTCATGAGACAAAATGTGCTATAACTTGTATGTCGCCTAAGGCATCATTTATTTTAAGGGGAAGAGAGTATAAGTAAAAAAATAATGTCATTAGCCTTTCGTTACTATTATAGTGTTATGTTAATTGTGTTTGAATTATTGATATTCTATTATGAATTTGTAAACGAAGTTTTAATTAATCAAGTAACTTCAAAATTACCGAGTGATAATCCAGGTATTGATGTTTAACGCCGTCGAACCAGCCGACTGAAACTAATTACGCTTTTCAAATATTATCACGTAATTAACACCTTTGTGGATATAAGATTCAAATGTGTGCGAGCATCAATCAAACGCTATAGAGAGTTTTGTAATTAACGTGACATTTCAGAATCATTACTCATTTTTACATGAAAATGGAGGTAACTTAATACTGTACATAATTTTACTACGTTATCCCATTTGTGGCCACGTATCTCTTCACAAGTGAGAAATGTCTGAAGTATAGGTATCCATTTATGCCACTTTAATGCGCAGTGATGAAGAAAATTAAGAATTTATACCCTTTTAGTTGCGACCTCGACTGTACATGATATTATAGAATACTAGAGGAAAGTCTCCGACAAAGTTTGCTGAATATTACCTCACATTACTCCACCTGACTTGTTCCCTACGGAAACGATACTGAAAAGTTTAGGGTCTTAACACGCTCATCGAAGGATCGATCATACTTCATGTAACCTCATTTATCGGATCATTTGCGATCATACTAAGGAGCTATGAGCGCCTAGTATTTTTAGAATTACAAAATATAATAAATTCTGCGTTAGTAAGAAATACTTAAATGGTTTTTACTTAAGTATTGTTGACGTGTAGTTATAATAAATTTAAAGAGTTCTGAAAGCCAAATATTCAATTAAGTTACTAAAGGGTTAAAATAAAACCTAAAATTAGTTTGAGCGACGTGCGTAATTCGCTAGAACTAAGTGCGGGTGGAGTGAGCTTTGATGTTAATTGACACACCAGGAACAATCGTTCAAACAATTCTGTGAAGTGTGAGAGCAAACGATTACGACCAGTAATGATTATAGATTGGAGTAACTTCTGTAGTACGTGGTTAAGTTACTTAAGACAACGTTCGAACGTGAGCAGAGATTTTGTTTCAAATTGAAGCAATTTTAGAATAGAACATTGAAAAGTGAATAACTTATTCTTTTTCATTTATGTTTCAGTATTAGTGCAATCGTTTAAGTACATCTTCGGGAATATCGTATATCGTGTCGTGGTCGTAAGGTTTAAACGCACGTCAGCTGAGACGCGCGGCCTTGCCCGTTTATAACGACATTTTCCACGCGAGCAGTTGCTAGGAAAACACGAATTAGCTTCAATTAGGCCTCGTTCTGTAATACATACACTCTTGATTGTGCGTAAAAAAACTGATGTTAAATTTTACGACCAGCGTCTGTTCTTTGATTCAATTAAATCGTGTTCATCTGCATGAATCTGACTGGCTGCTTTTTAATTCTCACTTTGTCACTGTTGGACCTGGATCCTTTCTCATAAGTGGTGGAGACCTGATTCTTCTACGCGTCGTTTCAATCAAGCCTTAGGATTAAGCGCCTTTGAATACATACATAGTTTGAATAAAAACCAATTTAATTTGTCGAAGTAGCGTGAAAACAGACCACATCGGATCACACATGGGTCGCTCGAGTGGGTCGAGGCCGCCTGCATGCAGTAGGTGCATAAATAAATGATTTATATTTCGTTAAATACTGCATTTATGGAAAATTGCAGCCGCTCGTACAAACTAACGAGGGACGATACCGTAACGATTATGACGATTATACCGAATATTCCGCAATAACGCTAATATGGACGACACTTAACGTTATTTCATATGTGTTAATCCGTGCCAAGTTAAACTCTACCCGCCATAGTTAATGCATTGTGGGTACATTCTCATAATAACAAATCTGCGTTATTATCAAGATTTATCATTATGCAAGATTTAATATCGCTGTGAAAATGGGTATAGAGACCGCTCATTTGGTAATAACGATAGTTAAGTTAGTTTATTTTATGGATTATTACAGTTATGAAATTAACTGATGTCATGTTATCCCTGTCAACGGCTTCTTTTATAGTGAACTACATCAGAAATTGTCAGCAAAACTAATTACAATGATACCATTATTACATTTTGTAAGGTTTACCTGACCACCCTGTGACTTTTGAATGCAGCGGTATGGTTTACGAGTTAACGTCTAGTAGAAGAGAGACGTCTAGTAACATCTAGTAAGGGTAAAGGTATAGGAAGTATAGGAACTGATTAATATGATAACCGCTGTAGCCAAACAAACTCATAGAAATCAGTATATCATTATATTCTTACCACTATCAAACCTGCGTTTGTATTGGTTATTGTCAACACTTAATGAGGCATGTTTAAGAAGTTTTCAAAATAAATACTCTATCACCATTGGATCAATGTTAGTTGTGAATTTGATCGATATAACATCAGCCAACCTTATTTATAAATATTTTATCTTTTATATATATTTTTAAATTAAAAAAAATCGTGTACATTTATTAATGTTAGGTTTGTAATCCACGTGACAATCTGGACACGGCGGTCCCGCGGGACAGCGCTGTCCCGAACATGAGCACGGTTTGTGACATACTGTACTCGCATGTACGTGACATATATGGGACGCGGGGTATGTGCTTAGCTGTTGTCAACTCGTTACTGCCCCATCGCTGGGCACGGGTCTCTCTAATAATGCACTTAGTTGAAATGTTTGTTATTTACAGTTTTTGGAACAATTAATTTGTAGGATTCCTCTCTGAATGTCGGGAAATTTTGTCGATAGATAATGAACTAACATTTCTCAGTTAGAATTTTGCTTTTACGGCTGGTTATCTTTTCTTCTTAGTAAGTACTACACTTACTTCTTGTAGTCTTTTAGTCTTCGCTTCATATTTTTATTAAGTGAATATACAAATGAAGTAATTCTGTGAATCAATACAGTTTAATTGTAACAGGTTATCTCCATCTTAGTCTCAAGAAACAATATTCTAGAGAAAAGTGTAATTGTTGGGAAAGCAAGCAAGCTTACCTATGTGAGGAAGCCGCAGCCTGCGCCGCACGTCGCGGCCAGCAGCCGTCAGTCAGCAGTCAGGCTGCGGTCAGCTGCACCACACCACACGTATCTACAATATCGGACTAATCACTATACGACGTTTGCTAATAATATACGTAGAATATCAAACGTACAAAACAACTCATCAATCAATGTTGAGATAAATTTGAGATATTTGCGTAATAAATACAGTAAGGTATTCTGCTATTAAGGTAAGCAAAAGAGTGAAAATAATGCGTGTATGGAGTGGTCTTTATTATCAGTAGTGACTAGGTGCGTACTTGTATATTTGTAATAGTTGATGTAAGTAACTCTGTAATAGTTAATGGAAGTTATATGGGCCTTATCCAGACTCATAATGTCAAATTGCTCAAACGAATTTTAGTTATTATGGTGAACATCCCTATTTTTCATTCATGTAGATATGAGACACCGACGTAGCACTACACATTTAAAATTATTTATCTCATACTGGTTTTAATATGTATACGTTTTAGGTTAGTAAGTTTCATAACGAAGAGTTTAAGAAGAATGCGGGTGAAACATAGACGCTTATAAGATATTACCGGCCTCCTAACGTCCGCAAATGGGTATTTAATCTGTGCAGCCGCCATCTTGCCGACCTTCACCTTGTTCCCGGCGGGAAGACGAGCTGTTAGGGATATCTCGGAACAATATTAACCTCAGATCATCAAGTTCCGTTTCGTTTCATTTATGTCTTCTGTCTTGATAGGTGCTCCTTTATACAATATATTTTGTGAAAGTTATGTAAATAGATTATGAGTCTGAGCCGTTACTTAGTAATCTTTGGTTACTTAGATTATAATCTGACGAATATATTTATGAGATTTCATTAAGTTTATTTATCTTCTTCTGTATTTATTGATAGTAGTAGAGGTAAACTAAACAATGTCAAGTTTTACCTGAAGTAGTGATGTTCTTGGATTCGATACCACGTATCGAAGTATATTAAAAATAATATGCCCGGACGAATTTAATATTTAATAAATGTTGGTTTCATAAAAACCTATATCAAACTTATCTAATGTCTCGTACATTAATAGTTCGTTGACTACATTAAGTTTAATCGATTTAATTCAATCGATTACGGTATCTGTTGTCATTTAGAATTTTGGTGATTCTTTCTCTTAAATATAAATAATATTTACTTAATGTCAATAAGTACGCCGACAGACAGACGCAAACGTGGAATGAAATGGATCTTTACATTTTGATATCGTACATTTATAATATAACAAGAACAATAGAGAGCCATATATTATACAGGAATTATGTCAACGAGCAATAATAGCTCTCGTGCATATCATAGCGTCTTAACAATTGATGCTCTTGACATGAATTCCACTAATTTAACAATGTAACATTGAGCAGTATTAATCATTTCATGCGTATTAATCAAAGGTATTTCAGAGGTTATTTATATTGTAAAGAGGAAGCAGGCATGCAGCTGATGAAAGTGGCTACGTCCGTGGACACCTGTAATCAATGCAGATAAGACTAGAGTCCTACCTTATACTGGCGAGGCCAATGCGCTGAAATACCTCGGAGTAAGTCTTCAAAACCACACCGTTCTAAATAGATTACAAACACGCTTGACATTGATGTTATTGGATAGAAATATGTAGGTACATCTATGCAAATAAATAAAATTGAAGTGTCCGTTTGGGATTTCAAAATAACAATTTTTTACTCGATGCATATAAAATTATACACGATACCTATAACGAAAATGCATTTTTTTCTGTGTTTGTCACTATGCCTGTCTGTCTGTCCGTCTGTCTGTCTGTTTGGCTGAGGTAATCTTGGCTGTGGTAAACTTTCAACGGTTGGACTGATTTTGACGGGATGACATTTATATTTCAATATGTATTCTTTATGACTTTTTTATATGCGGGTGAAACCGCGGGGATCAGCTAGTAATACATATGCGTGGCACTTGTGCCGCCGGTGTCAAACCAAAACGGGTGAGACTACTCATATTTGAAAAATCGAGAAAACATATTCATCTTTATTTATAATCTTCGTTATAATAGTTATCTAGCGCTGCAACAGATTTTATTTAACTACTTGCTCTTACGACGAGCGTATGTCTTGAACTATATCGACAGCCATCAACCACGTCGATCATAAACAGCGAGTTCATAATGCTGTTATTGTTATTACGCTGTAACTTTAAGGGATTAAAATTTTACAATCTTGTAAAAGAGAATTTCCCCGACGCGGAGTAAAACAATATAAGTAACATATTCAAAGTTCGTGCAACTCGAGTCGTGAGACTTTATGCACATCATTTTTATGTTTCCATTGACCTTTTTATTCTGTGCTTTACGAGCGGTTTAATAACGTTTAGTTTAGGGAGTGCCGCGGTAGAACCATTTGGTCATATTCTTCTTAAGTGGTAATATATGTTTGTAATTAATTTTTATGGGTAAAACGGAAGCACGCATAGCCCCCGCTTGATCGTAACTGATCTACAATGTTACGTAGCGTCGGGTGTGGTCGAGGCTTGGGTGGGTGACCGCTGGTGCAGCTTAAACCCTCGTCCTCGGTTATTATTATGGAATAACAGTCGTTAAACGTTCTCGAACGTCTACGGGCGGTTTGAAAACATCCGATTCTATTTTTAATTATTCTCTAAAAGCAGTAAACGAGCACGCACTCCGTCAAGTGGTTAGCTACAGATGTGTAACCACTTCAGATAGAACAGTTTTGCCTTATCTGGAGTGGCTATATAGGAGATCGGCTGTCGCAGTTTAATTCTTAAAATTATGGACTAAGGGCGCGCTATTATTGTGTCCAAGTACGTCCTTCCTCTCATAACACACTGTACAGGGTACTGTATACAGTAGAAAGAGTTCAGGCAGTCGCATTTAAATATATATCATAATAATTATGATTTAACGAGAAAAGTTTTTGATTTAGAAACCAGGTTTCTAGAGCGAAAAGGTAAAATACATCCGTACTCGTGCACATTAATAGGAATTTAAATAAAGCTGCGAATTCCCATTTAATTCCCTACTTACTGCACGTCGGCGCACATTGTCGGGCTGCCTCAATGTACCGCTCGCGTGAAATTATTTTCGGGTTTAATTAACAAGGTGCCACTGACGTGACAATCTGGTTTGCATTTCACCATTCCACCTGGTGCACTTTAATAAATGTATGAAACACAATATTATTCAAACAAAGTTCATATGAACACATTTCATTCAAAACCTTTCGCCAAATTTGTATGCTGATAGCTTGATTTTCGAACGATATTCTGCAACCGTCAAGAATTGAAATTGTTCAAATTTGTAAGGTTCAGGATCCCTATCGCTTTTTTCTGGAGCTTGGGTGTTAAAAAGCTCTAAAGTTTAAAATATTTCAGTGCCTCATTCATATTCTTTAGGTATTTCGACTTCTAACATATTCCGTCAACTAAATGCTAACCATGAGATTGAGGGTCTATTCATACTAACGTCAATGCATACGAAGAAAGATTATATTATATTATTTATCATAATGCTTTCATCTCAATAAAATTTATGTATTTAGAGGCGCGTTAGTGTGTTAGGTGGTGACGGAGAACATGAGGTAGAGCAATGGTTAGTTGGTGAGTATTATTTGGGGCTTCATTCCCTATGACCGAGTTACCTGCGTTATTTTATAGCTTATGATGGTATCTTTAGCAATGTATTGCTTGATACCTTTGTACATGGAATGTTATAGACCAAAGGAGATTTGGCGTACGATGAAGAGTACAGTGAGGATAGTCCCCAAGTTGATGTTAGTCAGACACGAATTTATTATGACAGCAGGTGCGAGGTGAGCGGACCCTGCAGGGGTGACGGACCCGACGCGGGAACACGCGGGTCATTACGTGATGGGAATTTAACATACGTCAACTTTCAGCGGTTTCGATAAATCGTGGTCTGAAACCCAATAAAAATTGTCAATGATATATTTGTTAACATTTGGTTTAATTTTCGACTACAGAAGCACCAATGTCACGCCTATTTCTGCGTTATTATATCAACTATCTTGAGCATTGATATGTTAGAGCACAATCTTTTGTACAGCTTACACAGCAGGGTTTAATAAGTGTAGCATGTAAAATGCACTTAGACGAGGGACTTTAAATTAGATCTAGGGTATAGTAACAACAACGCTTTTAAGCACAACTTAGAGCAGTTTCCAATCTTATCTAGAGCCCATTACAAATTCTTTAAGCAGCAATTAGCACTTATTCTAAGGTAATAAAATTATGTTAATAATTGCATCGTATTTCTACAATTTGAATTATGTTCTTAAATTATATTTCTACGTGAAGTTTGCAAATCATGTAACGTTCTTGTTGTGGTCTAAATTTCGATAACAAGTGAAAGCTGCCAATCAGCTCGCCGCCGCGCTGCGCCGCCGCAGTTGCTAATTAATTTTCACCAGGTACCGAATCGAATCGTAAATGACTCGTTACATTCAATATTAAACAATTTGGCGCATCTTCGTTTTTTGTTACCGCCGACCTTTCTCTTTAAGCATGGTAAAATATACTTAACTCTTGCTCATAATAATATTGATGTTATTTCATTTATTCTCCAAAAAAGTTTCTTTCAATTTTCTCTATAAGAAGGAAACCGTGTTTTCAAATGTGTTATTCAGATAATTATAGTTATTTCCAAGGTTAACCCACACAGGCACACAAACACAAATTTTAACAGGATGTATTCTAATTTAGTTTAGTTATCATCACTATATAGTATAAAACCATCTCGCTTTCCGCTGACGGTCCCTATATACATAGCTTAGATGTTTAAAATTACGCTACGGATTTTGATGCGGTTTTTAAAGATAGAGTGATTCAAGAGGAAGGTTTATGTGTATAATAATATCCATTATACTTGTATAGCAAAGAAGCGCGCGAAGACGCGGACAATAGCTAGTTAAAATTTAGATATCAACTATAGATATATTTTTACAGACTTTTTCATTTTATTTACTTCGTAAACGCTATTCAGTGACAGTATGGATATGGAGTCTTATTAAGGCTTTACAAACTCAGGGGGCTGTTTCACGCAAAGATCGCGGAAGAACTGCGTGTGACTTATTGTTTGTAATCTCATTAGCACTTCCGTGTTATCTTGTCATTAATTGTACGAGTTCACTTTCATCTCCCTCACCATTTTACATTTAACAAGTGGTAGGACTCTCCAAAGTTCCACAGCGTCGGCACCGCCGTCACTCCTTTTTAAATAGCTTAATAAAGCTATCTCTTATTCTGATACGGAGAAGATACTAATCCATGGTATTTTAATTGAATTTTCAGAGGTAGAAATGCAACGATGATCTGTCACTGTATAATTCCTGTTAGCGATTAGTTCAGATCTCTAGACAACACAACACGGTTTGCTACTCACAGAGAAAGGCCTCCTGACGATATATTTCATTCATTCAGCAGTTAATTATACAGCGGTAAACAAATGAATGTATAATATTAATCAAAGGGTTTAATTATAAGCACGCATTCTGTGGCTGTAGAGGCTGGCACAGTAATTAAGTTATTAATACATTTTGTAAGGATTATATATTATATAAACAAATTGTGATATTAATTTTAAATAAGATCCAATGAACAATATACTTTTTATCATGCAAATAATAGGCATAGGTAGAGGAAAAAATGTCCGTTGGAGTTCGCGCGGGCGAATTTGCAAGGCGAATTTTTGTTTTAGTGCAGTAGGTAGGTATAAGCAATAATATCAGATTAATAGAGTTTACATTACTGTTTAATATTTCTCATACTTTACAATAATTCTAAATCAAAATGAGAAATTTAATTTTTTTGCCATTCTACAAAATATGTAGTGTAATTATGTTTGTGCCGTTTCAATTTAATTCAAGTTTAATTCCGAGCCGCGCTTGCCCTCTTTACTATTTCAAGGGCGCGCTTATCAAATTATACGAGATTACAGTGAATAGGGGTGGATAAATATAGCTCAGTGCGCCTGCCTACAGCTGCGTGTGTCACAGTAATGACGAATCCGACTTACACCACATCACCCAGATTATATAAACGTATCAACAAAGTCACGCATGTTGTACGATTGACATAATACAAGAAAATACTTTTAGCTAACGATACAACTCAATTTAATATTACTACAGAGTGAATAACAAATTATATTATTACAGACTGTTGGTATTTATCGTCCTATTTTTGGCAAGTCAGTTAACCAAACTTACGTTAGCGTTGCCATGGACACAAAAGATGAAAACCTATATTATGTAGAGCACAAATCTTAATTCATACATCATGTTGCCGTACGTTTCAGGTTATGAAAAGATCTTGTGTGTAGTCTTACTTATATTATAACAGTTAAAGAGTGTGAGAACGGATGTTTGTTTCAAGCTAAAAACTACTGATCGGATTTTTTTTATTTTTTTTATAACATGTGAGTAACAAACGAGCTTGCAGTCCACCTGATGGTAAGTGGCCACTGCCGCCCATGGACATTTGTAATCAACCCCAGATATGATCACGGTCATACCTGGGGTTGACCGCAGATGCGTTGCTATCCCTGAGGACCGAGATGGAACGCATCGGATAAGTCTGTCTCTTTAACCACACCCTTCAAGCCAGAACACAGCAGCGCTGGACACTGCTGTTATAAGGCAGAAATAGGTGTGGCGGTGGTGCCGCCGGAGTCGAACTACATGGGGTTCTTCCACCTTTAAATAAAATAAATAATAATAATAAAATAACATTTTTTAATCAATGCATATGAAAGAATACACGATACCTATAGCGAAAATACAATTTAAAAAATGTTTGTCTGTATTTCTTTCTGTTGAATTTGAATAATACATTAGCGTGCGCTCCACGCGTATGCGCGGGCCATTGTGGGAGAGCAGGATTACATTTATGTTTAAATATGTATTCTTTTTTACTTTTTAAACGCGGGTGAAACCGCGGGGTTCAGCCAGTATTGATATAACCTACTATTTATTGTTTACTGTTGCCCGGCGGTGCGCAGGCGCAGTGCATCGCGCGATGCAGTTTAGATAGTCGCGCGCCCGCGCACCGGCCCCTTGACGAGCTCTGACCGCTTCATGATAAATGATTTTTGATATTAACGTTAAATATCATATCTTTATGTACCTTTTCGTCGAGTGTAGGTACGACTGACCAAATAAACGGCGCACTAATACGCACTTTTTATTTAGATTTATTTCTCTTTTTATTTGATCGATGATGCAAACGAGCATGCAGTGCATCTGATGGTAAGTAGCCACTGCCGCTCTATAATCAACCCCAGATAAGATCACCCCGCCGGAGCCGAACTCCATAGTGTGCTACCACCTTAAAAATCTTTATTAATTAAATTAAAATAATACCTACCTTCTAAAGATTTTAAGTATTTATGTGGAAAATCTATTTCATTTGCGTTTCCTGCATTGGTAATAGGAACATTTTGCCTATTTTATAGACGTTTTTAATTTATATCAGTACTATCAGTAGTAAAGTAAATGAACATTTGAGTAACGATTTGAAAGTAGAAACGCAAAATATAATTAAATCAAAACTTATTTTTTTATACGTAGTATTATTATTTAACGGATATGTGTTTTATTTTCTAAATAGTGTCCTTTTAATAGGACATTGAGGACATATTTTTAAACTTCAAATATATTTGCCAACGACAAAAGCGAATAAAACTAAATAGCACGTAGACATGACATGTGCGAGTGAGTTACGTTGACGGGTCATTTAGATGTCTCGGTTCGGTTTATGGACACCGACAGGAGCGGGTCATTCGTATCGTACACTCTATTATTTTTGTTAGTCTGTGGTAAATAAATAAAATTATATTGCAGTTGTCCAATTAAATCGCTGCAGTTTGATCTAGTTCAAAAAGGCGATAGGGTTTAGTAATACAATTGCAAAAAAAATCGAGGATATGTATCTTGTTGTAAAAATTAACATGGCGTAACAAAAACTAAATTTGAATACCTTTGTAAGAATTTTGAAATAAAAAAATAAAAACACGTTAATACATAATTATAATGTAATAATCTCAAAATTGAAAATAATAATATTGCATTTAAATTTACTAAATAAGTATATGCCGTGGATATAGGTATATTTTATTGGTGCCCTTTACGTAAATTAATTTTATGACAGAACAACTTTGTTGACGTAATCTTTGAAGTACATTTTTAATATAAGTCCATAGAGTAACAAACAGAGATTTATATGTGTGTAATTAAGATTCGCCCGTTCCATACTTCAGACGCGCGAACCTATCTTTGCCTTTTAATTAGATACTTTCGCTAGACTGCGGCTCGTGTGACAGAGAACAAACTATATCAATTTATTAATGCAAGAGCGAGATAACTGTAACTATCACTACGCCGTATTTTCTTCAGCAGTTACGCAAAACGTAAACAGTTTTTGAATGCGCAGGGCCTATCTATGGTAAAAATCTTTGCTTGG
>DWPV01000549.1:0-27736 GCA_018251915.1 Urbanus proteus proteus | reverse complement strand
TTTGCTATTAAATTAACTATTGGGGCATAGGTAAATCAATTTTGTTTAATGAGTCTACACCTATGACTGCTTACTGTAAAACTACAAAAAAATTTGAAGGTGGTAGAACCCCATGTTTTTCGACTCCGGCGGCACCACCGCCACGCCTATTTCTGCCTTATAATGGCAGTGTTATAGACTGCTGTGTTCTGGCTTGAAGGTAGAAGGTTCTGGTAGCAACGCATCTGTGGTCAACCCCAGGTGTGACCGTGACCATATCTGAGGTTGATTACAATTGTCCATGGGCGGCAATGGTCACTTACCATCAGATGGACTGCAAGCTCGTTTGCTACTCACATGTTATAAAAAAAAAACATGGAGACCAAATTATGTTAAGTTTACGGACAAACATTTCAATTTTAACACTTTCGCTATTAATTTAATTTTTGGGACATAGGTAAATCTCTGCCTATCACTGGTTCCTGTACAAGTTAAAATTAATTTCTAATATGCACATAACTTATACGCAACGCAGTTATAACCGCTAGGCTATGAGCTGATACATTCGAATGCTCACCGTATAGAGGCCATAAAGTCCAAGTGCTTGTTCTCCTCCTCCAGCTGGGCCACGCGCTGCTCGGAGGCCTGCAGCCGCTGCTGCGCGGCCGCGAGCTCGTCCCGCAGCCACGCGTTCTCCTGGCACAGCCGGCGCACCTGCGTGCGGAGCTTCTGCTTCTCGGCCTCCACCGATTGCAGGTGAGAGGCCAGCGCCATCATCACCTGGAAATAAAGGTGATGTTGTATTACTATTACTGGAAATGGAGTAGAAGCTATGCTCATGAATAGATTTTTCATTACAGGCAGGTACTTTCTTGGTAAAATATTTAGTTTCATAAGCTTCTGGGGGATGAAGAATAAATTGCATAATCATAAAACTTATTTCCCTAGCCGGAAACCGAGCGTGGTAATTTTGAAAAAAAAATCACACCTGTATTATTGCACCATCTGATAGTATTCCTTTTAGGGATCAAATTCTGGAAACTAAGAACATCAAAATCGGCCTCGTAAGCCCTTTCATCATTTATCGCTAATCCTTATAGTTTCGGATTTCCCCATACACGCCTACTTGAAAAATTCACCCTGTACATTAGAAAATTATATTAAAATAGCTTCTGCCTCTAATTACGGTCGCGTGGACTTAAAGTTATAAGTTAAGTAAGTGGTCGGAACGTTGCCAGTAAAGTAGATTACGTAATAACAATAACGAGACATTGGTGAAGCAGTGGTATCCCCCTGCTTAGCCATACTGAATCTATTACCTTTCATGGTGGTTTTCGTGGCTTGAACGTAATTCTCAAATGTAAATATTTTGTGTGATACCTACTATAGTTACAGTCTGATCTACATTTCGTTTTTTTCATTTTAATATATTCATTATGAGCTTGCTAACATAACACAAAAACAACAGCTATTTGCATGCAGATAACATGTTAATATTCCCAACAAAACAGATCGAATAGAGTAACGATAACGTAAGGCTAGTAACACACTACATGGTCCTGCATTTTTTTGTCCTATTCGTTTTAGAACGTGCAATAAGCGTGGTCACCTCGAAATTATATTCGTGTAAAAGCAATAGACTGCAACTTTTATATCATGGGATTACTAACGAAAGATTTTTTTGCGGCAAAGCGCCGTGTGAACGAGATTATGTAATTCAATGCGTCACTGCAAACCGAATACCTACGTCAAGTAAATCCGATTTAATTTACTAGTCCGTTGGATGTCCGGTGTATTCTTTCTACAGTAGAAACGTCTTGTTAACGCTACTATACAGTGTTCCCGATGCAAGCGCCACTGTTTATTCGATAAAACATGTCCTGCAAAAATCGTGCAGCATAATGTGTGTACTAGAGATGCGCCGAATGTTTGTTAATCATTCGTATTCGGCACAATTTTCCATGTTTGGTATTCGGCCGGATGTTGAGTTAATGTGCCGAATAATAAGCCGCACATTTATCTATTGTAAGACATAATTAAAGTTTGTATTCAATAGGTAAAATTCAAACAAAACTGGTGCTCTGTAATAGAACAATATAAGCCCACTTAAAAAAACAACAGGCGTAAATTACAAAAAAATTTAACCGAATAATTCGGCCGAATATTTGATTCGGTAAGCGATTGACCAGGAAATGTTCGTTATTCGATTCGGTAGAAAAAACCACATTCGTCCCATCACTAGTGTGTACCGAGCGTAACTCTCATTTCCATCGGATATTTGTTGAGTACACACCGCTCTAATTACACAGCACCCCGAGTAGCAGCGGCCGCGGGGTGTTTGCCGCACATCAACCCCTCGCCGGGCCGCGCCTTTGTCCGCTGGTGAATGAAGTGCGTCGCTGCTTTGATTAAGTGCACCAATCTCGTTTCTACCCCCGTTTTCACGTGGGTACTTTTTATTTTTGCCGTATTTTTTTGAGTGCATGTTGCTATCGGATCGGGGTGACTGATTGGTTGAATATGTTGTTTGTTTTGCCTTGTTGTTGTAGCCTCCTTTTTGCAACCGTTTAAAAATTGTAGTCAAGTTTTATCACTAAAGTTTACCTTTACTTCACCGTACTAATTATTACATTCGTGCATTTCCTGTTTACATTAATTGCATACTATTAAATTTGCCATAAATGGCCAAACAGGATACGGCGTAAACAGCCAAATCGCGTATTTCTGATGTCCATTAATGACCGTTGCTCATAAACAATTGCAATAATGGTAGAATTGCAAATGAATTCCATACCGCTCCAGGAATGGCGAATTTTATTATTTATCTTTTATGTACGTATTCTCAGATGACGATTGGAGACCGTTTTCTATATACAATACAGAATGTTGCAGAGTTTAATTAGGTCTCAAACCTTTTTAAAAACATCTCCGAGAACGTAGCCAACGTTATTCGTATTTTTCATTTACCTTTTATGTAAAAAAGGCCACAAAGCTGAATACTATCAGTTGGCTGGGGAGGGAACGCAGCTAGCCTGTCTATTTTCCATAAGCGGCGGTTTTAATATTAAAACGCGACCCATTCTCGACGCCGAAGAGCAATCGGGCTACGTAAATGGCACTTCGACATCCTTAAGGCATTGAGATCGAGGGAATGTAGGGCACTCGCCTTGTGGCTCGCTCCTATCTCGGAGAAAATGAACACATTTCTCTTAACTGGGACATTTCGCCACTTCAGCGTGTGTGAATGGTTGGCAGGAGTGCCAGGACTATTTACACTAAAACTAGTAGTATAACACATATTCGTGCGAAATTATACTTCAAAAAATATTCACGCGTTAATTTTTGGTATTATGTACTCGTATGTATTTACTCGTATGAAGATTAGCCAAAGAGACAAACAATTTTTAATTGCATTTTCGTTATAGGTATCGTGTATACTTTCATATGCATAGAGTAAAAAAATGTTTTTTTAGAAATCACAAACAGACACTTAAATTTTATTTACATATTTGTATAGATTTTGCGCTGCTCCAATATTGATAGGTGGAGAAGGTAAATGAAAACGTATGACACTAAACTGCTCATAAGTTATTGACTAACCTTAACAACTGTTTAATAATAACTACTATGATCGATGGTTTAACGTTTTCTGTAAAATATGGAATCTAAGTGCGCACATGTCAATCCTAAAATAGGCAGAGTTTTGACCATAATGCAATGAGAAATATATTGCTGTCTACCTTAAAAGGGCAAGCGTGGAGGCATGGTAGAGGACGTAGGAAATTTAAGTCTTATAATACCTATACATTATTAAAAAAACAGTTACCAAAAGAGTTCTACTCTCACACTATGTTCTCATTCTTGATTTAAATTAAATTTTCAATATGTTACGAAAACAAACTTAACCGTCGTATGTTTCCCTTCCTTCAAAAGCGTGCTTAGCCCGCTCTATCGTGACCACTCGAGAAAAATCTCATTAAAATCAGTAACAAGTCACATACGTGCGAGTATGCAAGGACGAGGCGACATGAATGCGACGCCTCAACAAACCGCAAACGGATGAAACACCGGTCATTTACGACGCACTTGGCAGAAGTACTTGCTTAGAAGTTTTTTTTAATTTTTTCATTGTGAGATTGAAGTAGCAAACGAGCATGCAGTCCACCAGTGGTCACTGACTATAGGCATCTGTAATCAACTTCATATACGACGGAGATTTGATCAGGAGTCAAGTGCCTTCAGATGCTACTCCTGGGGACTAAGATGGTCGCCTCATTGTGAGCCGACAACGGAAATACAAGAACTGCTTCTCGCTAAACGGTGTGACGGTGGTACCGCCCCTGTCAAACAATACTCGTTCTGCCACGGGAAGAAATACGATAAAGATGACTCAAACTGCCACAGGTTGTTAGTTAGTCACTCACGAACAACGTTCCGACAATGTTACTAACTCTTAATAGAAATTGGTTAAGTTAGATCGAGCGCGCAACTTTAATGCAAGCGTTTCCGTGGCTTAGAGGCTTGTTAGGAACTTGTTTTCGGATGTTATACCAAGTTGTAACAGCCGTTTAAAGTTTTCGGGAGTTTTAGAACGTATGACGGCAAAGGTTATTTGTTAGGCATAATATGTGTCACATCCGCATTGGAACAGTGCAGTGGTTAGTACTTTTGACAGTTAGGTAAACGTTAACCGATAAATAATTTAAAAACCGGATTGGAATGTTACTGAATAGTAAATAGGTAGTATAATGACACAAAACACTATAATTTTATTTATGTATCAGACTAACAGTGAGTCATATGAAATAAATATATCACGTATTCTATTAAACTATGTAGGTGATATATTATGGCGCTTATGTCATACATATTGAGAATGTGTTGGAAAATTGCAAGTTGTGTCACTGTTATAAAAAGTTGGTGACTTAGAATATCATTGTACGACGTCGTCTAGAAATAAAGCTTTTTAACGGTCAAGAAAATACTTATAACACGTAATATTATTAAAACACAACTGTAATTATACCTTTGTCCATGTTATTTTCGGAGGTAGCAACGCCACGCCTATTTCTACTCAATTACAATTATAGTATTAAGCACTGTCATCTTTTGGTTTGACGGGTTGTAATAAGGGAGATAGATATACTTAGCCGAAGCGTTTCAAATCAGTCCTTATCAGTAGCAACCTCAGATATTTTTTCTAATCTTAAAAGATGATTATAGATATCCATAAGTGGCAATGGTCATTCACCACCAAGTAGATCAGCTCGCTTAGTACGTCTATATTTTTTCTAATGTTATTTAAGATTGATAACAGACATCCATGAGCGGCACGGATCATTTACCACCAAGTGGACCAACTCGCTTAGTACATTTTTTTTTTTATATGATCGAAGTAGCAAACGAGCATGCAGTCCATCTGATGGTAAGTGGCAACTGCCGCCCATGGACATCTGTAATCAACCCCAAATAAAATCAAGGTCCTACCTGAGGTTGACCACAGTTGCGGTGCTACTCCTGAGGACTGAGTTAGAACGCTTCCAATAAGTGTGTCTCCCTAACCACAGCCTTCAAACCAGAACACAGCAGCGCTGAACACTGCTGTTGTAAGAAATAGATGTGGCGGTGGTGCCGCCGAAGTCGAACTACATTCTACAACCTTTAATAAGTGACCAGTTAAGTGGACCAGCTCGCTTAGTCCATCTACATAAAAATCCCCACCTGCGCCTCGCCCAGTCCGAGCTCGATCGCCTCAATGCTCTTGCGCACGAGGCTCGCCTTCTCGTGTTCGTGGTCCGTGTTCGCCGCGAGCCCGGCGAGCAGCTGCGCGTGCTCCGCCCGCAACGCCTCCAAGCCGGCGGCCACCGTGCGCGCGCCGGCGACCATTTCCTCCTGCGTCATCGCCGTCATCCTGCCTAGCGATTCGATCTTCTTTCTGTTGACAAATGATACCAGAGTTTACGTACAGTCGTAGAATTGATGATAATACGGTAATAATTATAAAACAGTCTTAAAAAGGACGACAACTGATGTAGACATAATGAAAAAAATAATACAATTGTAAGTAAAAAAAATCGTAAAAATAACATTAATGTTAACATTGTTCGATTAACTTTTTCTTAGTTAACTACTGTAAGGATAATGATTTAAAAACAAAAAATATTATCATTCATTATTTCAAATACAGTTATTATTAACCTACATAAGTATGTTAGTCCTCGTTTTGAAAATAAAATAATACATAGTAAGGAAAAATTCATCTCTAACAAAATAATTTCGTATTTAATTTAACGTTATTGTGAAGTAATTAACTACCTCAATCGATAATCTAATAAAACTTGTATCTTGAAGTAACGTATAAATAAATGAGTGATTTTAATAGCTTTCTAAATGCAATCGTCATAAAACTACCGCAGTATGTTATCAATTACATTAACATCCTTTAACATTTAATAGCCTACAAATAAATTCAGTAAAACGCTATAACGTTTTATTCATTAGCCAAATTGCCGCTCAGGTTCATGTTGGCATGGTGCAAAGTGATGCACTACGCTCGAAATGGCCGGGTTTTTATTTAAATTCTCGCATATACGCCTTACACGGTAAACTAATTACTCTAACATTATTTTAAGCGGCTGCCGCATGGTACGAGGTAAGTAGGCCACTCGAAACTACAGTGGAGCCGGGCGTTTCGCAACGTGTGTGGTGTTTTACAGGGAGCTGACTTGGGTCCACCAATGTTCGACATGGTTGAATGCGCTTACTAATGTGATGCTTGTAAATTCCAAATTTATACAAGGTTATTTTTGGTACACATCACGAAAAAAGTACGATAATTTCAGGGTTAAGATTAGGTACATGACGTTATTGTTATCGTATAAATAACACAACAATAAATATATTCACGATAAGAACTGCAAAATCATCTTTGTAACGACAGAACAAAAAAAATGTAACTCAGATAATAATGAAATTGAAATTAATTTAGATTTCTTTTTTAAGTATATAAGAAGATTAAAATTACTCTAAATGTTACCATAAATAAATTTTGCATTGCAGTGTACTGCAGTAAACACATTAGCCGAAGCAAAACGGTACCATAAAGTTTAACAAATTATTGTAGCCTACCGCCATAACTGCATATCCATTTATTTTACACATGCGCTATTTGTAAAACTTTGATAAATGATCGCTGCAATAGAATGGCCAACAAAATAAAAACATATTAATGGACATTATGTTTCAATGATACAGAAGTAAAAGTATGTTGACTGATGTGATAGACACATTAAGTGTCACATTTTAATTAATATTTTGAACGATCACGAATTACCATAAAATTTCAATGGGTATTCATTTGAAAGGAAAGTGCCTATTGAGATTTGGCGATAGCTAATAAAGGCTATCTTGACACACAGACAAAAAAATCTGACGTGTAGATAGCAACGTGAAAAGGCGTGTCGATCTGATGAATAATGTAAGAAATACTTTTCTCTTCACGCTTTATTTATGAATACATTATAATATTAGCGAGAGTCATAAAATTATTGATTTTTAGAGACATATTATATTCGGTATAGGTACATGTTTCAGTTACCAACTTTGAGGAAAAAACAGTTTTATTTGATAACAAATTTGTTTCCCAGTTAGTTTCAAAATTACTGATTATAAATATCAAACTTGTTCAATTTGTTACTGAATATTATTATGCACGTGAAAAAGGAAAGAAAACGTTGGCAGCATTATTAAAATTGTATCGTCAATTTATGAAACTGATTGATTTCGCAATCACAGGCGTGGTTAACACTATATGAATGCAGCGTGCAGTTTACGAAATCGTACGCTTATGGACCTGTTTATACCAATCATTGTAATATATTCATGTACTAGATGAATATAAAGCATTTGCTATTTTTCTTTTGTTCATTACATGTTTGCATACGTAATGAAAATTGAAATGAAATGAAAATTGAGCTTCTATATTTGTACTGGCATAACCTGTAATAAACTATTATACATGTATTGAAGCACAATTTCCTTACAGTATAATCATGTCATTATCGAGATTACAGGAATCCGATATCAGCCTTCAGGGTAACAACACACCTGCAACCTCGATACACTGCTTATGCACACCTGTGTAGATGTCGCCTCTAGCGATGATGATTAAGTGTAGTGTGCTAACAGCATTGCATTACATAAAAATTTTGTTTATGATACTTTTTAACTCGCTAAACGTTGGTATGCCATTTTCAGTAGATAGCACATACATATACAGTAGACATTCTTACGAGTAATTGTACTTTACTTTAATTTCCTTTTAATAAAACAATTAATAGCAAAACTATGTATAACGCTATCTGTTATACTGCAGTACCTACTGTAGGCCTATTTTAAGAAACATCGTCTCGCAAAAGTAAATATTCTGGAGACATGACCTACATCCGTGTCAAGTCTTTCAGTATCCAAACGATCAAAGCAACAGCAAGCAACTTTTTAATATAAATATGTTAAACATCTCTAGACTAGTGTTGTAGTCGAAGACATTAATAAAATATGTTACTGAAAAGGCAAATAAAGTATACATGAATGTTACTTCTCACCTAATCAACCCAGATAGGCATTCACATCACATTACAATTCATCACAGTCCATTGGTCACGAACGCATACAAATTTGTTGAAAATCATTGCTTTATACATAGCTGGAAATGTGTTGCGAAATGAAGGGTGTGGCGATACGGGTGGTGGAGAGATCTAGGCGTGTGAGAATCATCGAGCGGAACTGTTACTGGTTGGGTAATTGGTTATTTGCATTGCTCATTCACATGCATTTTTTCATATCATAAAACATACTGGTAAAATAAGGCACAATCTTACATTGTGGGACACTTAAGTCTCGTATTAGACGATATATTTTTGTTCCTCATAAGATTCGCATCCTTCGGATTAGTCTTTGCCAAGATAAAAAAAAACTGGGATAAAGCATTTCATTCCAATATACATTAAGTTACAAAATATACAATACATTTGAGATCATCTGTGTGAAACCACAATATAAATTCAAAAATGGAAACAAGATGTAAAAAACGGAAGACGATGTCGACAGGATGAGATCAACAAGCGGAACTAATATCGATTCCGTAATCGACATTATTGCGACCGACTGCTTACAGAGATGATACTCGCCATCAATCATATTTTGTTTTGGCCCAGTTCATTGAGCAGAGCAGCATTGGAAACGTTGTTGTGAAACAGCGGGATTCCAACATGGGTAGGGATCACGCTGTGAGAAAGTTATTGATCGGAACCGCGTTGCCTTCGATATTGTCACTATTACTACTTATTTAGATATCTTTTTTATTTAGGTGTACTAGTACGAACCGATGAAGAGCTACTGGTTTCAGTAATAACCAAATTTGACTGGATTGTGTTTGAAAAATCAAACTATCATGAAACAATTTATCAAGTAAAATCGGTGCAATCTCAATTAAGATCCATTATCAATTTATACCAGTTCAGTGAACAGTGTTGGAAATAGGTTGCGAAAGAATAGCGGGGAGTGTGGCCGGGAGAGCGGTGAGAGCATCGCTCAGCGGATCTATATTGGATTCGGTAATTGTCGATCGTTGCACTGCTGGGATTTCCCGGACATCAGCGCTCATGTTATACAGGACGTGACAAGTGGATGTGGAAGCAATTATACATATTGAATTATGTATATTAGGACAGAAGAAATAAACTTGATTAGAATTTTACGCGCGAGCAAACCTTTAGTGATGTGGACGTTAACAATCATGGTATGACGTTAACGGTGCCTGAAAATGTCTTCCGCAAGCCTGTGAGTATAACAGAGAAGCGTATATAAAACCACATAATTCAGTGCAAAATGAGTGTTAACAAAGCCCCGGTGGGCAGACAGTGTAATGCAATAAATGTTAACGCAGGCTAACGGGATGTTATGTTACAAGCGAGCCTAATGCATTTGTTAGAGTTGAGTAGAATGCCTGACCTCAATCCAATCAGGAAAATCGGGTTTCGACGCCAACGGAAACGTGGTACCAAATTTCTTTGTCTTAAGCCATTAAACAAGATTAGCCAAATTGAATTATGTGACAAGTCTAGCCGGAATTATGTCCGTAACTGTCCTTCACTATATAAATGTTACATTTTAAGGTCGTCGCTTTGACTTATTATAATGATGAAAACTGCAACACCCAGCTCTATTGTCTTATTTTTAATGACACGCCTTTCATATCGAAACGACAAGCAAATACAAAACTAACAGAACTTTAATTATGACGTAGACCTTTAGAAACTTATTAAAAGTCTTTTTATAAACTTAATCTTCTAAATTATTTATAGATCAGTTAAATTCATCACAATTGTCTTATGAAAAAGAATTGTACCTACAGACCATTTCTATACCTATAGTATTCATTTGTATACATCTGTTTTCTACCTGGTTTATAAACAAAGGGTATTCGTAATATTGACCAATAGTTGCGAATAGCATAAGTAACATATGGTTAATCTCAGTTAATCGCAACTAATATACGACTTCGTTATTAACTCGCCTGCTATTTCTCAACTACATCCACATGCCTTCTGAATATTAGGTCGCATGGAGCTGATATAAATTGATATCGCATCGCCGCATCTATTTTGGATTGTTCATATAGGTCTATACGATATTCATGGCATCACTAACATACGTGAGAATATGTAAAGGATGCTCCCTATATAGTATGCAAATGTTAGTACGTTTACGATATGTGTCAATTACTTGTACTTCCTCTGTTTATCCATAACATCGACAGGTACAGTTACCATACAAGTGTAACTTTATATGGAAAAGACGTGTGCCAGTGTAAGGTTTTACCTTCCGTTATAGGACGCAATTCACGCAGTTGTGAACTGTTTTATCCAGTTGGTTGAAGAAAATAATGTTACTTTAGCAAACAAGCTTCTTGTGTTAAATAAAAGGCAGCTTTTCAGAAATTGCTTTTTTATCTCTATGAAACAATAAAATTACTTTAAAAGCTTTATAGACGAATATATTTATGATAAAGTTAAATACATATTATGTAATAAAACTTATAAATAGGTAACTTTATTGTGAATTTTAAAATATGTATTTCAAAATTGTACGCTGTACTGCGTCCCAGAGTATAACATGTCGTGTAACTCCACAATTTACCGGATAACATGGCTCAACCCGCAAATATTAAAGTTCGGAAAGTTATACGATAGTTTGTTCGCTTGGAAAACTTTAACAGGACGTCTGAAAAATACGGAACTTTTTCCCGTAAGTTTAACTTATGCAACGTACTTCGCGTTTATGAAACTTAAAATAAAAATCTACAGTGGTCTTGAAAACTTCACACCGAAATATAACATGTTCTATTCTTGGAACTTTTTAAAGTTCTGACGTGGTGAATAGTAAAAATTCTAATCAGAAAACTTGGCTAGAAGACTCGATACGTTAAATTTAACTAAAGAATACTGTAGTGTTAAGTAAACGTACAAACTGAACGCAAGACGACGTGAGATGAAAGATACGAGTAAACGATATTATCTAAGCAAAGATATACGCTAAACACATCGACCTTGTCAAACTGCTCCATTATGTTGCGTAAACGACGTCGTAGAGCCTGTATAGAACATTAGATTACAGATATCGCCTCGAATGTATTCACGCGAACATGTTTGGCAGAAGATTATGCAATACATGTCACCGTTGACCATCTAAATGGATCAAATAAAGTTGTATCAATTGACGCTACATGTTTTTCTTTGCTTACAAAACGATCTAAGTATATTCATTGTATTTTAACTTGTAACCCTTTGGATTTTTTATAAATATTATTTTTCTTCACAACAACTTGCACTAGTTAGAAACCCTTGTCATTTTCCTCGCTTTGAACTGGCATTCTATCGACCCTGTCTTTTAAATATTCCATGAGTTCTTTTGCATTCTGTATGTGTAATTCTAGCGGTGGGGGAGAAGTTTTAACTTCAAAAGCGTCTAAGTCTGCTACGGACCATGGTTTGTCTTTGTGTACTTAAATTAAATTTCCTTGTTCTATTTATGTCTGTAAACGACATTCATTAAGCTAGAAAGGCAAGAAGTAAATGTTTTGAATGCATAAATGGAATTATCACCTGCGACGTTGACATTGAAGACATACGGATTTTTTTATTTAGCATCTAAAAGTAAATTTAAAATGTAAATGTTACGCACCTATAAAACTTTTTTTCTGTTTGCTTTTTGCTTAGACATTAAGCATTAATATATGAGTGTCAATTATTATTCATAGATACGTTAGTTTAAATATTACTATACGATACAATTTGGAGCAGTTTCTTGCTTTCACTAGAAATAGTCAGAAACTTACTACATTGATTTGGTGTTTATCTTGGGCCCTCTTTGAAGTCAATAATTTTTTTGTGAGCGGTCAACAAAGCCCGTGATAAATTTATCAAAGCCATTCAATACATACGAGTACTTGACACATATACCTATAAGCAGCAGAGTAATATCTATCGACAACATACGGCGAACAACTTTGACTAGAAGTAACTCGCCTCGTCCCCCTTTCCAGGGGTGGGGAATAGACGACGCGAGCCGCATAAAATACCCCGTCTCCATGGCTACCAAGGGCGACAACCCTCGTAAAGGAGCGCCGTGTTTTACTTTTTAGGCGTAAAATCTCGAGAGCTTTAGGATACACCCGTTTAGCCATGGACAAGATGCTCGTAATAAGTCTGGAGGTTTTATTTACTCTAACAAAGGCTTTGTCATAAACAGAACGGAATAAGTAAGGATTTATTTTGTTGTATCCTTTTAAAAAATAAGTATATTGACAGTGATGGATTTATAAAATTTGTGTTGTAAATTTACTGCTTTATTTTTAACGTATTCTAAACAACAACAATTACATGATATCAGTGTGATATCTAAAACTTATTTGCTGACTCTTGTAAACCACAATATGATTCGTATTTTATTGCGGTCAATACCAACCCTGTCAGATAAAGTTACAGCCCGCGGGGTTCATACTGTTCCAGACGCAATAAATTCAGTATTGTTTGAGTAAACGAAAACCGAGAGGGTGGTTACCTAAGGAATTATTTTCACATAAAACAGGGACGCCTTTGGGCACGTGCCAAGTCAAGAGCAACTAGTACCTCTCCCGCGGGCACCTTTTATCCCGATATGACGCACAAAGGATCTTCACACGAGATACGGTAAAACATGGTTAAGTACTCCTTACCACCCATTTTTAATGAAGGTTTTTACGTGCTTATGTAATAAAAACCTTTGCGTACGGTTGGTACTGGTTTATATTAGTAAAGAGCAGATGGTGTAGATGAAGTTGAGTAATTAAAAGATAAAATTAAGTAGACTGACAGCAGCGTCTCTCTGCAAATTAGATCATATAATGTGGTCACAATCAAGCACGGTCAATTGCGCTTACAAATATGCTGATATTGGTGATGGATGGATGGTTTATAATCAAATTATAAATAGACCATATTGTATCTGAAGGTTAGCTCAAGCGTTGAACCATTATACAAAACATCAAGAGTATATAAAATAGACGCTGCTAAAAATAGACGAAACTGTAGTTTAATTGACAATACCTTGCTAGCAGTCAAGGCATCGTTTTCCGTCTAATTTGAAAAGTTTCGACAAATGGATACCGGTAATTGCTTGACAGGCGATCAATAAAAGGACAAAACTAGTATCCTTCGAGGCACAAAAGGATGGCTTAATGCAATTAGCTCACATTAGCCCGTAAAGGACAAAGCCTAGGCCAATCGATGCGGCTAGACTCTACGCATAACCGGCCACCGTTGTAAAGCTGAATGCCGCATTTAAAATTTCAACGCGAATGTGGATACCGGTGCTTCGGTTATTTTCGGTTGTCTGGCTTTTATATCGGAATTATTCTGTGCGGTTTTTTCTTTGTTTGAATACATTTTTATTGCGCTGAGCTTGTAAGCTTTTCTGTTGCACGAGTGTTCCAAACCGCGCTGTACCTATATTGAAAAATATTTAACTTTATGTTCGATTTCGACCACCTTTTCTTTGTTATAAATTCGCATGGTTTTTACCAATAATTTGTAAATTTGTTTTGTTGTGTTGGTAAAGCAAAAAGTGTTTAAGTTATTCCATTTTTTCTTTTCTTTATTGGTGGTCATGACTCAATGTCTATAGTTGTTACAATAAGCGGCCAGTTCACTGTAGATATTGTGAATGTCTCGTAGACACAATAACTACATTCTAATACTTTCATGCTAATGGTTTTCATTGGGGATAATAAAAGAGTGTCTGCTATACATATAATGTTATAAACATATAGCGCTATGGTGAAAGGTTCGAGAGCGATCCTCGGATGAGTCGGGTACCGAGTCTGAGAGTTCAAGGTTGCGTCGAAGGACGATGAAAGGCAATCTCGTTTGATGATACACGATGAAATTTCCATTTTAAAACCTCATCGTCGACATGCCCCACTAAGCCTATGCTTAAATTAATCTTGAAAACGATGACATGACAAACTAATGCTAAATCGTGTCAATTCAAAATTAGAATTTATTTTAAGTTGCTGACCATAAAAGGAAAAATAATTTATCAAAGGCATTTGTTACTGAATACACAGTACAAGTAGTTAAAAGGGCTGACGAATTTCATTCAAACGGCTATTTTTATAAAATTAAAAAGATATAACCTTTGAACAAAACCTGTTTAAAAATTCATAATCCCAGACGATATTATTATTTTTCCTTTAAGTTATTACAATGTATTAATTTAATATAATATATTTTTTTATACTTACATTCTGTAGGCGTTTAAAGTCTTCGACATTATAAATGGTGCCTCAAACTACAAATAAGCATCCATTTCACTTTACTAACACTGATTAGTGAACACCATAACTTTACACTTATAATATAAAAAGCTTATACAAAATATTTCATCTGATTATAACTGAAACTGAAATAAATTTTAATCACACTAATACTTTACTTGAAGATTTAATTAAAAGAGAAAGAGGAGAATTAATTGATAGCTCTATTGAACCCAATACCAAACAGCTAGAAAATAATGACATAAACCATAAACTGAATACTGATCAAATTGAGCAACGAAGACCATAATTACAATGCGAGTCACGATAACCATTTTTCGGCCTAGAAAGGATAATAGATTCAACGTCGGTTTCATTTTTAAAGAAGAAAATAGGACGTGACCCAACTATTATGAAATGCCTTAAAAAGGAGGGATGTAAATTCTCAAGGGACACAGCTTTTCACTGAAAAGCTTCCATAACTCTTGTTAGGTAAGTTTTATGAAGAGTTGTTTCAAAACAAGACGAATGGAAAAACCTATTTTTGTTTAACAATTTTCGAGACTAGATTTTCCTATTTTGTTTTAGTTTCCTCTGAATTACTAATTGTATAAAATTTTCATCTTTTAGATTATATTTAATAAGTAATATGTAGGACGCCTACGTAATCCATATGAACTGAAATAATGATATAATGTGCCACCCTCATTGCTTTGCTCGGGTCATCCACGTGTGTATTTTGGCACACATCGTAGGAAAAATACAGTTCTTGCCAATTCTTGCACAATTTCTCTGAGACAGAGATAGCTATACAAACGTGTGTGTTGGTAGAAGAAGACCAAGATACAAACTGAGTCAAAATAGATCAACTCCCACGCAACTCAGCTTTGTGTGTCGTTGATCCCTTTAGATCATTGTTTGAAAGTGACGTTACGATTTGTTTGTTTTTACTCTTACAACTACTTTGATGTTGTTTAATACTAACAGATCAGTGTCAATACCATCAACATTAAATATACTTTTAGTTTTTGGTAAATTTGATTGAATAAGTTCATTTATTGTTTCTTTTTAATGAATAACTATAATTTGTAAGCAGGTGTTGTCAGGGCATAAAGATAGACGCAATTAAGATTATGACAGAGCGCTGCGATGCCCTATTTCTATTTTGTAGAGTTGGCATAGAAATAAACTGAAAGTGCGTATAATGATATTTTTTATGAACTGACAGTAGATCTGACTGAGTAAAAATAAAAAAGGGCAGTAATGAACATAAGGCGAACATATGTTTGACAAGCTGGCCTTTAGCTTATGATTTAAGCCTAAGGGATACATAATTTATCTACAGTGAACTTCTATATTTTATGAAAATCTGTAATTTGTACATTTAATATTATTTTTTTACTCAAACTTCACATTTTAATTAATTTGTACACATTTTTGCAATGTGTGCACTATAAAACTAGAAATCTGTTACTGAGAGAAGGCCTTTCTATTTTGTGATGAAAGGATCGACACTTTTACTGCAGTGAATTCTTCAAAGTGGGACGTTAGCGAATGCATGATGCATGAGTAGTTGGAAGACATGCGATAATTGCGTTTTTCGCGATGCTATCGAGAGGTAGATAGCGCTGCAACAATGCAGTCTGCGCTCGTACCGGAAATAATGACCTTTTTCATGCACTGTCTCATCTGGTGCTACTTGCAATTCGTAGACTTTTGTAAATACTAAACAAAATATCAAATTTATCAAAAATGATGGTTTTATTTTATCTGATTTGGCGTTATCATAATACAATGCAGACGAATTAAATCAAACGAACAATAACTAAATAAACGTCTCAAGGTTGTTCACAGAATTGTTGCAACCAAAGCTATTTTCTAAAGTACTCAACAAAAAATCCCAACGGAACTAGAGAGTAGTAAAGAAGCCTTTGAAGACGTGCTTGAAGTACTCTACTTTAAAGAGTTAGCAGTCAGAAGAGCGGATTGTAGTAAAATCGCGATTTGTTCGATACCTCTTTATGTTTCTACGTAACGAGCTGATATATTGTAGGTCAGGGATGTCATTAACTTGCAACAGTTGCAGCACATTTGTGATACGCTTATGTCATAAAACGATTTGTTCGTGATATTTCCATCTTTTTAGGTTCGAAATTAGATCATCGATTACTTATTTTGTACCCGTCATAAAAATGTGTCATCAAACAATTGTTAGACCAAATAATGGGAAATATGATATTTATATTCAATCACATAGTCAATATCGTACGTATGATCACATGATACGAGGACTTCATAAGAATGAAGACGGTCATGACATAAGCGCTGCTCTATACACATACAAACAGAAATGGGTCAGTCTTGCATATTAAAAGACGCTGCAAACCATTAAACTTGAGCAATATATTTTAAGAATTGCAGAATAATTTTATCCTACGACGCGTATCTAGAGCGATTATTACAGTTAATAAAATTCAACATCATTTTGTAACATTGGCTTATTACTATACCAATATGTGTCTAGATGTTGGTAGATTAGATAGCCAGATATTATTTGTCATAAGAACTAGAAATAATTGAGTTGTCGGAGATGACTCACATAGTACGGAGTAATACGGACCTCATGTATTATTAGATGGGTGCAATTGGATCCAATATATCGCATGTGGATGACAATAAATTCAATAAACCTAATTTTATATTTGGTACAGTTATTAATTATATTACTCGCAACAATTTCAAGATATTAATGAACAATAATTTTGGAAAGATTTTCTTTTGCATAAGGATAGATACATTTTCAAAAATATAATATTAAGCATATCAGTCAACGGGTGTGGTACTAAATAATAATAGTTAGTGACAGTGGGTAAATATGTGATATAACTCAAATACAGTAATAATTCTCCTTAATCTCCGACAAAGATAAATAATAATCAAAGTACAATCTAACATATGAATGCAACGGCACTAAAAGGATATACATTGATAAAATATAGTTTAAACCATGGAAAAACGTCTAGATAAAACAAAAAATATGACAGACTAGTAAGAACACGGCCCAAAGACGTAGACATATGTGAGAGATATACAAAATGCAGCAAGTCGTATGGAAAATGGTTGAAAACACATTGAGAAATTGAGAATCTGAATATTGTTCTTGTTCAAAGTGTCATACTTCGAACAAGAACAATATTCAGATATTAAAATCCAAAAGTAAAAATCTAGAGTGTAGAATTAAAGCTATGTGGTAATCATTATGTTAAAATAAAACTTAAAAAAAAAGAGACAAATATTATCAATATCGTCATGCTTGTAAATCAAACGACTAAGTTTTGCTGCTAAAATCCTGCTGATAAATAAAACATGACTAGACCTTCGAGCAAATAAAACTCAGTGAAAACGTACACCTCAGCACACGAATCGATAAATATAACCAAACCTCGTTATTAAACACGCGATTTCATTTAAATTTTATAATACACAACAACTACCTAATAAGATTAATCCTACAATAGAAAACGTAGCACGAAACCTATCGTGAAAACAAGTAGACGTAGATGGGTCAGATAAACCCCATACACTAATTGGATTTCAGATGAAACAGTCCGTTTGAAGAACATTTAGATAGTAATTGTAAATCGTACAAACACTGAGTAGGCTGAACTCTATTTTCGCATTAGAAAACCCGGGACGGTAAAATTGGACGCGTAAATGACTTGAGTAGCGATTATTTAAATGCCGGCTCTCAGGAGCGATCGCGACACGCCCGTTCCCGTATGTGGCCTAGTGCGTACTACGCGCGGATCGACTGGAGCTAGTGCAGCGCAGGCAGCGCAACTCGAGTCGATGAGTGCTATGGAGTCGATAGATAACGAGCATTTCGATAGTATTACAAAGTTATCGGTCATCAAATCTATCGGAAAGTGGAACAGAAAACAAAATAATATTGATAAGTTTCATAAGGACTATGGGTGATATAAGCATGCCACCGCAAGGATGCGTTTTCATCATACATGTGCGAGGTAACAAAGCGATGAACGTGTGTCTAATTTACCCATAGCATTGCTTGGTTTTCATTAATTAACTTCACTTTATAGATAAAGTATGTTTAATATGGAAATGCCATCAAAGCTAATAGGTAAAAGAGTGGCAAAGTATAATCAGTTTTCTTATACGTTTTAAGAGGATAAAGACAAAGTACAACAATGAGTAAAACACGATTATTTAAAAATGTATTGATTAATGATGGAAGATGACAAGAACCGTACACAACAAATGAATAGGATCGCAATCTAAACCAGCAAATATACAAAGCGAATAAAAAACTCATCACAAAATGAAGATGAATAACAAATAAGAAAGTGCAGAGTATCGGTAGGTGAGTCACGGCACCGCCCTAGTCTGTGAAGGCGGGGTAGCCACCCCTGTCGCATCCACCGACGCCACTACATGCGCAGTTGTGCAAGTTAGACTACACACACATAAACGCACACAATAATGCAGGGGTCCGTGAATCATCGTGCGTGAATTGATAGAGCAAACAAAAGTAGACTGCTATAAAGTTTTAGGAAGCAATTATTAAATCGTTGGTAAGAAGCGTAATGAAGATATGAAAGAGAAAGGCAAACAAATTGTGTTCATAGATATGAGTAGTTTGCGAATAAACTTTTATTTAGATTATTTAATTTTATGTTTATAATTAGTTTTTATTATAACATGAATTTACTTTTTTCCATTTTTATTTATTTTAATTGTTTCTACGATATATTGAAATATAACGCAAAAACAAAACTTGACAATAATAAGTACTCCGCGTCAAATGGGTCCAAAACCGTCCCTTGTGACATACCGCACCTATCAAATTGAAAACAATATGGCATAGAAAATCAATATGACGCCCGTGCCACATTTTGTAAATATTTTTATGTTTGCCTTTTAAATTCAGTTACTGACCGAGCGTTTAGGGTAAACGTAGTCTATGGCGAGTGCGATACGTGCCGTAGTCTAATAGCACTTAGTCTGTACAAGTGTACACTTTACAGGAGGGGTTGAATAGCCCACCTATGCGGATAAAAGTAATGATATTCTTTTATCCAACGAATGTAAAATGCGGTATTTTATGCGTAAGGTAAGCTTGCAAAAATCTAGGCAAAAAATAGACAATGCCTAACGTGGACAAATGACTCTTCCCTGGATATAGTACCCGAAATTAATTGCAATTATGAGATAAACACGTCCACCATCACAAAATAAATGGACTGAAATTGATTATTAAATATAAGCGCTAGGCATAGAAAAACTACGAAGGTATGTAAATTAAATTAAGTAAGATGGCAACAGATATAAAAAGGAGCTATCAATTCAGAGGGGTTACATAAGCAAGGTCAGAAGAATCGATACGACAGACGCCAGCGCGTCTGGCTAAGCAAACGTACTGCAAATTAGCTCCTCTGCAGTGGATTTGGAATACAAGGCCAGAACGTGGACATAGTGAGCTGAATGCTTAAGTTTTTAAACTTGGCACAAAGTCCAAGTCAGAAGTTTTTCGACAGCTCGGCATGGTTACTGCAGATTTTGTAGGAAAGAAAAATGAGAGAGATAATAGCATGAAAAAGATAGTGATATTACCAATATACGCAGACAATTGTAAGGTCTGCGTAGTTCATAAAATAAACTAGGAAAATTTAAAAAATATTCAAAACTAATAACCACATATTTCTCTATTGTCCTTACTCTATGATGTCGACATGAATCAGTTACGCCCTTATTCACGCCTCAGTTAACATTGTTACATACATTATGCAAATACAATATTACGTTTCAATGGAAGTGAAAAGATACCATTCATCCACATGAAACATAGTAATGTAGAAAAACTTTCACTATCGATTACAAGCAATCGATACTATTCGTTACCAAGAAGATTACGAAACAGAAATAAAAATCGTTCATTGGTAAAAGAAATCTTTCATACAAAGAAGTAACACGAAACGACGCTTTGTTTAATATTACCGACATAAAGCTGTGTTTACACAAAATTAAACTGTTTTTACAGCATATAATTTAAAGAAAAATAAACTTTTAATAAGCACAGAAGAGGATAAGACGTTGATACAACTATTACCTACCGATAAATATGGAAGAAGTTTAAAATCTGTAATCGATCATAATCAAAGCTCACTACAATTTAATAACATGAAATTACGCGGAGATAGGTACTCTGAACAATAAAACTTTAAATAAAGATTAAATTAAAGATACGACGCGCTGATACACAATAGATGAATGCTTTGTCTGAAGTTACAAGCTTTCACTGGAGAAAGATTGCAATTACAAAGGCGATTAGCGACAGGTACATTGATAAATAAATATCCACATTGCGCAATTGCAATTATTTGAAATTAATTATGTTGTTGTATCTATTGCAGTGTAACGTAGATTAGGTTGATCTGACGCCTAGATATTGTATGATCATTCCATTGATCAAGTGAGATGAATTAAAAATAAATAAAATGTCATGAAAGTATAGAAACAATACTTTTACCTAACAAATTCCAATGAAAAAAACCTAATTACTTGTAGTGCCAATTTTGTTTCGTGTAACGAATTGAATTTTTCTTACTTATATTCTCTTTCTCTATTTTTCAAAAACCAGGCGAACATATTAAATAGCGATGCTGCACTACTTCACCAATCAAATTGCCATTTTAGTGGTATGATTCAGTAGAGAAAATAGACTGCTCGTAAGTTCCTCGTATAAGATTCCCCTTGGAGTTGATTGTGGTTAAACTGCGTTATTACAAGACAAATTGGTATGACGACCCATTTTGTACGTCAAGCTGATCAAAGAAACAAAGATTGCAATTCAGACTTGAAGGAAATATTACGGCAAAAACGAACAAGAATTTATCGTAAAGAACACAAACACAACAATTTAGTTTACTGCCTAACCTAATCTAACTGGAAGTCCTAGAGCTAAGTAAAAATAGCAGTCTCAAATAACTATCGACACTTACTAATAATCAGCTATGCATTTTAGTTCTTAAAGTTTTCTAAAAGTATTATTCAAATTAAATAGCCGCCATAAAACCTTTTTTCCTGTCTTTACATTTGCTCTAGAAAAGCAAAGTGGAATTAAGTGCTTCAAATTTCACTCACTGTTAAAAATTAGCAAACTGTTGTAATGCTATGTGAGTCTCAAAAGATTTCTCTTCGATGTTCGCTAAGTGTTGCTGGAAATGCATAATAGTCAAACTGATTAGTGCCTAACATCAAGTTAAACTAATACTTTAGTAGTTAGGTTCATTTGAACAAGTTATAGAAAAAGAAACGGTTTTGTGACAAATAATCCCATGATAATAAATATAAAAATGTTATTAGCTTCAGATTGGTTAGAAAGGTTTACCGAAGCAATATCAGAACAAAGATTAACAGAGAAAAGCAAGGCAATAAATCAAACTCGACCTTTCGATGAGTCTACGGTTACTCCAAGACATATTATTACATTAAGCTCCAGTCAAGCGTGCAACCGTAGAACGGCTAACGATTGGTTCATTACGTGCTGCCTTTTTTACATTTCAATTGCATTGTACAGGGAATGAGCTATGGGTATATATTTAGAGACATTATGCATCATAATGATGTCATCAGATTTGTTGTCGCTTGCAATTATTTTTCCTCGCTATTATAAAATGTTATCTGGATTGTATTAAATGTAACTCGCTGTTATGCACTGTATTTCACAGATGCAATTCAAATTTCCTCGACAAGGATGATGATTATGATGTAAATTGCTATTTATATAGAGCAAACGGTAAAGTCAAGACTATCAAAATTAACCACGTATTTTACTAGTATTACCAGAATACATTTAAATTAGAGTATAAGGTGAAAACACGAAATGGCGTTAAGGTTGATCCATTTCAGGTTTTCGTTGAAAATGAAGAGATGAATCATGCAGAGCCAGTGAACTGCATAGTCGCCATAGCCACTAATCTCAAAGGAGCGTTAATTAAATTAAAATAAGATAAGAAGAAAATTATTCGCTCCAGAGTATAGGAAAACCTATAAGCCGATACTTTCTAAGAGCATTACCCGAAGCCTTTATAAAATGGGAACGAAAAACGGAAGAGTATTGCGATACTGAAGAGTGATGACAAGGGAAATAAAGCCGATGAAGCCCGCTAGGTGAAATTTGAAACGCTATCTGGCACTGGAAAATTGTAATATAGGTACGTGCCAAGTTAGGCAATACTGATAATGGTAGATTCTTCGATGGCATAGTTGTTGTTACATAAGCCATATTTTAAATATTTTAGTTATTTCTAAGATTCGCATGTAACAAACAGTATATAAGTATTCCTATAAATGATATATATCTAGATTTATTCATATTGTAGATAATAATAAAACAATGACAAAAAAATATTTTTGTGGCTAACAATACATATGAATTAAATGGCCTAAAAAACTACCTGATAAGATATTTGTGACATGTTTGTATAATAGAAAAATAAGTGTGGCATATTAACTTCGGAAAAGGCAAAAAAAAGACTGCGCAGTAGCGCAGCAATTCACTGATTTAATCGTAGATATTTTGAATATCTTGACTAGACTTCGCCTGTTACTTCTTACAGTTTTTACACTTTATTAAAGACGCATAAATATAATAATCTAAGTTTCTAATAGCAACATATAACTACTGCTCGTAAGGATACTGAGTTCCTACCTGTAGTTTGTACCGATTTTAATACATGTCACCGGTGTTGTTTGGAAGATTCTACATACATGTAAGTGTCATCCGGTGATGATGTAAGATGACATTGACCATAGTCATTCAGTAATGTTACGTACAATATCTGTATTCAATTCATTCTGGGAACTGGATCATGTTAATATTCCTTTACTTAGTATCACTATTAAACCGTTTACAAAACCTTTATAAAACACCATATCATTTTTAAGACAACATAAATAAAGTTTCACTTTTAACGCGTTTACAGTTCCCGCACTCGTATGATAATGTCATCCGCATTAAGAATACCCGATGACATGAGTCATGGTTTGTTTTTGCGATTAAAATAAATGGTTGGTTCATACGAAGTGGCTATAAGGTCAAGGCTGCGGGACGACCGGTCCAGCTAGGCAAAAACGGGCGAAACGGGCATTCCGGCCGCCGCGGACGGAAACTGAATTCGATTAGGGCACGCACGACTGTCGCACGCGACAAAAATGTGCTCGAGATGATTGCTCGTCGCCCGACAGTTGCGATTTTTTGTTATACTATTATAAACTGTTTGGTATTCAGCTGAGCCCTCACTATATAAGACAAAAACTTGTACTACATATAATTGGCTGTATTATTAGCCCACCAGAACGCTCGACATAGGCTTTTTTTTGTAAAATTGAATTAATAGACGTTGAAGCAGTCCACCTGATGGCAAGTGGTTACTGCCCCGCTCACGGACACCTGTATCTACCTCCACATAGCACAGAAGTTCAACGAGTATCTTTCTCGTATATCAGTCAATTACAAAACGAAACATATTTACTGTTTCTGTGACCGTAAACTGTGTTGTCTCTAGTACTATTACTATTCATCTCTTCTTTAATGTCAGTATGCCGTAGTCACCACGCTTGGTTGCGCGTCTTGACGATCGCAGTAGTTATCAACTTGTGTCCATAGACGCTTTGTCCATTAATGCCTGTTAGCCTTTACGGTTTCCTAGGAAAAAGAAAAATAGCTCGTGCCAGGCCGAAAGATAGTCCTATTCTTGGTTTACATAATGAAAATCATTCTTAGATAATAGAAATAGCAAACTAACTTGCAATCAATGTGCAGTTAAAAGTTCAATTTCCTCTATAGATAGGTCCATTACAGAGGAAAGAAACGCTCAACTTCGTTAGACCTGAGTAAAGATCAAAAAGTTATCCTAAAACATTCGATAGAAACATACTCTTTGCCACAGACAGAAAGCAAAAAAGCACAGAAGCTACCAACATATTGAAAGTCTTATACTGCAATCCTTAGATCTAGTGTGCTACAACAGCTTTCCTTTTAAGTTTCACCAGATCGCACTGGGTTAACTAGTTTGTGCCGAGGCATGTAGTGTTAATAACTTGTCATCCAGCATGACTGATAGCACACCGGACAGCATACTATACAAGTTACGATAATGCGAATCGGAACACTAACTTTACATGGACTTGTAGGTTGTTTAGTATTATTACCATCAATCTTTAAGTCCACTGTTGGACATAGGTCTTACCTATTAGGGGTTTGTGCCAATTATCATTGAGCCGGGAACCTGACTACACCAGCCTTGCTGATGTGGTAAAGAGTTAGAAATAGGAGTGACAAGCATTATTTCTTAGTATTTTTATTATATATTTTATTCTTTAGGGGTATTGTGGTTGACATTCGGTTTGTTACTCCATTTCATATATAATGGAACTCATTTTTTTTATAAAAGTGCGAATTTTATATTGGGAAGGAAATTGTTAATGACCTGAAACTTAGTAGAATGCTTTGCGTGCTGTAACAACTAGTTTTAACTAAACCTATTGGTGATCAATTGTATGTCGCTCTTGACACTAATATAAGAATAGAGTCGCCGATCAAGACAACTGCATCCACAATTAGTTTGACCCGATAAATATGCACGGAAATCGAGAGTTCTCATTATAGCCATGGTCATTCGCTTGTTTCCGCTATTGAAAATAACTATTACCAAGTAATAACACTTTAAAGCCAATATTTTTTCGAAGCATTGTTGCGTAATATCAAAAAATGTCTGTTTGTTTGTTTTTATAGTTGAACCTCACGATAGGGTAGACGGGCAGCTTAAAAGAAGATTGCTCTTTGTCGTCTATGAACAGGCTAGAGGAGACGCCAATGCATCACTAGATTTAAGGAGAGAGCTCTTTTTAGATAATTCTTGATGAACCCTAAGTCATAGGAGGAATACCTCAGAAGTAAGTGTTTATAATTATGTAATTTTCTTAGTTGTAAACCAACAGTCTTCCATTGTAAAGTTGCAGTTTAGCTCCATATTACTTCACAACATTGAAGACATTACAAATCTTTTAAATAAGCCTCAATAGACCGACATTGAAACAATAATGGGTTGATGAACCCAGTACCATACATCTAAATAAAAACATATTAATATTGATGTATGATAATACACAATAATTAAGTTTTATGAATAAATTATTTAGAACCTACAACATTAGCATTGCCTGTATTGTTTCGTCAATATTAATTAGTCATCAAAAGAAAAGTAGACAAACGACTTCCATGCAAAGACAAGTGGCTGAGCTTAAGCCTGATCGATAATTGAAGCCGGGACCCACTGCATCGCAGACTGGTATGGCAAGACTATTCTATAAGGGTCGTTCTGGCAAGCCAATTCCCTATATGACATAGACCCATTCGTTCAGCTAGATCGACGATAAAAGAAAAAAGTCAGACGAGAACCGGTGAAGCGACGAGGCAAAGGATAAAAAAATAAACAAGCCATTCGGTTTAAATAGCCCGGGAGAGACTCGTCGCATACCGATGTAATTTATCAAGGTAAGTACCACACATACACAGCCACCATACCGAGTGGAATGCAGCAAGAATTATGATGTCGGATGACACTTTATTTTATCCATTAAAAGCTAATTTCTCGGACTGCAGAGCATCCTTATTGAATTCATCATAAAAAACAGCTCAGAGCAAATGAAAACACAGCAACAGCGGCAAATAAAAAAACTACTTTCAAAGATTTTTGACAGTATATTAAAATTACGACAAAGTTACGCAGACAGATTTCCTGATGGCATTGGTAAGTTCATTAAACTGGAAGTTACATATATTATTTCTTACTGGCCCTTACAATCTTGATCGGCTTTCGTAGCTTCAATTAAAAAAAATGGCAACAGAAGGGACATATAAAGTTACATGTAAGGATGCGCCATTGTTCATCTCTACATAGTATAATACAGTGACTTCTCGCTGTCTGTACGTTAAGATCTTTCACACTACGAAATGGATTTTAACGCAGATTTTATCAATAGAGAGAATGATCATTTCATATATTATGTACATAACTAGCAAACCGCCCGGCTTTGCATGGGTGCAATGTAGATAAGAACGAATTTATTATTGTAGTCTGAGCATACTAAATCGGAGGTTGCAGTTAGTCTAAAATAACATTAAATGACATTGTTAACTGTATTTCCGAAGTGTAAACCTCAAGTTACAGGTATTTTATGAGCGGATGAGTGGACAGTGCGCGCACGCATTCGACCGTGACCTTCCCACGAGGGCGCCACGGGCGCGACCAGTCCTTGTCGTTCACTACGACGTCCGTACTGCGGCTTTGTTTAAAACTTTAAAGGATTTTATGTAGGAAACAGATGAGAACTAATACCTTGTGTAAGTTTTTTATTAACTTTTGATAATGAAAACGACAAAAATATGAATATTATCAATTGAGTAAAATCTTTTTTTATAAATACCTCGTTTTGTCATATAGGTCATTGAAGTTATGACATAACTTTCTTCCATATTTCTAATAAATTGGCAAAATTATGACACGTTGCCCACGTCGGTCACCATATTCTGATACTCAGAGCGTTTAAAGATCAAGATCTAAAAGACATTGGCTTAATTTTAAAATCTATTTTAAATTGTTGTTTTATACATTTTCTTCTAATTTGTAGCAGTATGACTAGAAACAAATTGTGTCACATTCAAATATAGTATTATTTGTACGAAAAATACAATATTTATATTATGAGTTTCTTGCGCTGCCTGTTCTCCATAATGAATAACCCTTCCGAGGCAGTGGTAGAGTTTTGACGTTGAAAAAGTGTTCAATATGAATCAACTTTGAATAAATGAGATTTGAA
>DWPV01000548.1:0-27739 GCA_018251915.1 Urbanus proteus proteus | reverse complement strand
TGTAATGAATGTATCAATGAATTTTATGATATAGGATGGAATGACATTTATAATATAAAACTCTAAATGATAAATATAAATTAGCACCTTATGATGATGACAATTTATAACTGCTGTAATTAATTAGTGTTGACATTTTTGATTTATGTAATTGTTACTTTTGCACGCCGTAAAGGCAAAATAAGAGCACTTTGTAATCCTGTCTAACATCAATGTATGTACCTTATTTGGAAAATAAATAATTATGAATTATGAATTATGAATTGGAACGTCTCTTATTCCTATATCTTCACCGTCTTCTTTCGCTTCTGGATAGTCAGTACCTTTACACCGACGGAGCACGAAGATTTCTCCCACATTTGAGGTATTATTATTATTATAATTTACAAATTATTGATTAAGTACATTTGTTCCGCTCTCACGGCGAGATTTATCAATAGATCTTTATGACATTGCAGACATGTAGCCAGTGTACCTATCCAGAGAAATGGATCCTAGAAATTAATACAACACCTACTCACGCGGATGTGAGAGCTGAGTAAGTACCTACTTAGCTAGCCACGACCCGCGTGGGGCAACGGTCACCATACCGGTCCGATACGCAGATGGTGTGGGTTCGATGTCTAGCGCGGCACGCACAAACGGTCGATTAGATCTAGATTTGTATTTTGTGCTGTTACGTCTATGACATGACACCCATAACACAAGAAACTTAAATGTGGGGATATTACAGAAAACAGTTTTTAGCGACATTATTTTTGTACATAGGAATTATAATCAGTAGATCGTGAAGAATTTATCCGTAAAAAAGCTTCAATATTCCCTTAACAAAATGAGAACTATAATATTTGAAATGCACTCAATGTTTATTCGGGAAAGTGGAAAAGGCTAGTTTAAGCAAAGTCATTCAAGAAACAAATCACGCAGATCGGTCGCTTAAATATTAATACGAGAAGAGGTTCTGATACTCTCAGGGAAGATGCGAGGAAGACTACATTCTGTCTGAGCAAATTTAATCAAAGGAATAGGGTAGGGAACAGCGAAATTTTTGTAGAGTAACTTAGCTCGAATAATATAGCTAACTTATAGCTAACTTAAATCGAATAGGTATAAAGATACAATATGATATAATTTCAAAATATCCTGTAATACAAAATACGATAAGTACCTACTGTTATGACGTGATGATAAGTATAGATTTAACATTTAATGTAAAAATATTTATACTGATTTGACTTGTCGTTTTTGAACCTACTACTCTTCTTTCAATTCTTACAATCTGTCACTCCCGTGACATTTTAATAACAGATTGACATCAAACGGACCGGACCATCCTTGTTTGCTACTTTATAAGATAAAACAGGTACCTATAAGCGTTGTTATATCTTTCTCATAATTTAAATAATTTCCTACCGAGGTATGATATTATTCAAAGCATGTTTTAATAAAAATTAAAATCATCTTAAAATTATTAGCTTTAAAATTTCTGTCAAACATGTCCCATCCCTGGCGCAAAAATTCAAGCGCAACGCTTTTCCGCTTACACGAAAGATAATGTCAAGTCGTATGCAAAAATGCATCATCTTAAGACCCAAGTCTAGATTGCATGAAGCTCTTGTCCTTTGAGCCAGACATCAACCTCAATAACCCTGTGAGACGCGTGTTGTATAGCTGGACAGTAACGAGTAGATGGACATTTAAGTCCGGTACATTGCTTATTTTCACATATAAAACCGTACAAGTAAATTATAGCAGCTTATTTACTTATTCTGTAGTTATGAAATGTTTAAATGTATTTTGTATTTCGTTACAATTGGGGTACGAATAATTACAGTTTTATTTGACGAATGGCAATATTTAAACATTCATAATTTAATATTACAGTTGTCTATCCTTCAAACTTTGAATTTCAGTATACAATAACACATATGCTGACATACATTTAATACCAATATTTAATCTAATTAATTTAAGCTATTTTTAAGCTTTTATTTAATTAATGAGTTTGTTCGGCCAGTGACTTTGTATCTGTAATTACAACTACTGTAATAATAACATCTACTATATACAAAAATTACAAATCACGTAACTGTTTGCTTCACTCGAGTGAGAAAAATGTAAGATTGGAGTTATAATCTCCCACCTAACTTGTATCATTAGAAATATACCTAGCTATAGGTATTATCGTTTCTTGCACTCGCTAACGATGGAACAAAAGGCTTAAAGCGTGGTAAACCACCACCCCACCCTGCCTTCTCTTAACCGTATGAGTAGAATTCGTCAAGGCATATTCGCATTACCATACACTTAGATTTAAGACGCGTAGCGAAGGAAAAATGGTTTCTACCTTGGGGTGGGTAACAGCGACGTTTTACATGAAAACACACAGTTTTCATAATAAATTAAATTCCTCGGTTCTTATGTTATTTAGGATGATATGAATACATTATTCGTTACATTTTCTTTCTACTATCAAACGCGGGAGACCTCTGGTATCTTACGGATATTTCAGAGTTTTGATTTACGCAAATCATTACAAATCACATCAGTTTTAATCATTCATCTCTATATACAAAAATCCGCTGTACCGAATTCTCAGATATTTAACTTTATTTATTTGAGACTGAATTTGGCATTTTTTTTAAATAAAACTATTTTTTTTGTTAAGATACAGTTGAAAAAATATTTCTTTTTCTATTAAACTAAAGTGAAAATGAATTCCATTTGACGGCAACTCTCCACTCACTACTTAGGAATTGCAATACCTATTACAACTGTAGTACAAGTGCGTTGCTACACGGAAGGACTATATTCGAACGCCTCATTGGCTTTAAGTTACATTACATTACAGAAGCTTAACAGTGTCACAAGGTGTAGATGTGGCAGTGTCGCATTATGGGTTAATACACAAACATAATTTATTCATCCGTTGTATAATATCCGTTGAGTGTCGACTGTCGAGTTAAGGCAACACGCATCTAGCGACACTTCGGCGCCTCTACCCATGAGTCATCCGATACTTGAAACTGACCCAATGCGAGTGCGACGGATGTGTTCAAATCCGATTATTTATAAACTAGTCCGTCTAAGTAGGCTGTTGTGTTTTAAATAGGGCGTCTATTAAGAGTAAAATATACTTTAATTGAAGTGTCGTATATGTAGATATTTCAAAATAGAGTAAAAATAAAGATTCCAGGAATAATATAGAACGTATGATGCGACCCATATTTTCTTAATATTTCATTATTGATTATATTTTGTTATTTATTTATTAGTAAAACATATACAAATGATTGTTTCAGGATCGTGTCCGTCCTGTAACTTATTTGTTAAATTCAGTACCTACTTAACTTTACTATTTCATAGGATTGAATCAGAAAATGAAACTTCATTTTATATAGCCTGGCATAAAAGTAGGTACACGTTCCATGCATTCGAATAATAAAATGTTTTATAAACACAACTTCAACCAGCAACATTGTCGAAACCGAACTAGCAATGCGAATTCACCACGACATGACGTGGGGACGCATTCCTGGGAGGGAACGGTCATCGACCGTCCTCAGCCGCGAGGTCAGTACTGCACCGACCGGTCCATGCGGTCACAGTACACAATAAACAGTCGGATAACTTAACGCTTTCTACACGCGTAGACTTAAAGTACGTTGTATTGTTGGTGTATTTAAACAAATAAAAATAGCTAACATATTTTTATATTAATGTACAATCTACAGCCATTATAATGATATTTTATTTTCGCTCTGCCAGACTACGATCAACAGAAACAAATATTGCGTCATTTAATATCATATTTTTATTTTAAACTAATCACACCCCGTGTTAATAATTATTGTATCACAAGCTCAAATTATTTATTTAATAATAACTATGCCAACATTGTCTATACGTAACCATTTATTTTAAACTTAAAACGGTTTTTTCATCTTTCATCGTTTATATCAACCACCCGCAGGTAGGTACAAGAAATAGTGGGCGTAGCTCCCAAATATGGAATTGTATGTATCACATAAAAGTACCAACGGCATAATTAATGGCACATTGTCAAACAAAAATTAAAATGACAGCCCTATTTGGATAACGAACTTACCGTTCATCGTACACTGTGTCAGGATCGACCGGTCCACTCGATACCGTTTCGTAACTCCCGCCATTGTTACATCGACGGCCTAGCACCGCGCCGAAAATCAATTATAGAACCACACGCGTAATCTAATTTGTGGTTTGCGTAAGAGAGGATACGTTAGCGTTAAATGTACTGGCTACAATTATTTCGAATTAAAGACTGATAACGTAGTATCTTTTTGGGATTTTAAAGCGGAAAGTAGCAAAGAATTAGAACCGTTTCTGGATTTTAGTTTGAATATAGTTTAAAAGAAATTTAGTTCAAAAGAGCAGAAGAAAAAGACAGCTGGCCATTTCTCGCAGAATTCATTGTTAATGTAATGGTGAAGATAAGTCTTGAATGGAGAACATGAATAAGAAGTCTTAACAGGCTTGGACACGTAGGAAGCAAAGAAACAAACTAGTTCTCAGGATAGCAACGGTCACGTTGCCGAGGTCAGCCACAGTTACGGACCTTAAATAGAAATCCAATTCTATCTAGAGTTCATCCCAAATGTCCATGGCGGAGTCACTACATACTAATACTACAAATTAGATAGTCTACTCTACTCAACCAGACTGGTAGTTTCATATTACAAAAAATAGACTGAATGAGATCATGACTACAGAGTTAATGTAACTAAAGTTTCCTTTGAAAGTTGAAATATACACTGATTTTACTATACATAAATTCAAGTTAACGTCAAACTTTCTAACATAGTCCTCGGTACGCACACATAATTAACACATTACAAAAACAATAAGCAACGTGCAACTTCTAGGTTATATTGCACACCTCGTGCTACTTAACCACGTGGTCAGACATAGACGTGTAACAAAATTGACTTCTAATGATGACTTTTGGTGTGAATATTTATATCAGCTTATAGAAATAAAATAAATACCTAATCACTTTAGTAGGCAGTGATTAAAAAATAATTTCATTGAAGTTTTTAAAGTTTGTAAAGATACAAAAAAGGAATAATAAATGTACCTTTGCTCGTTATTTTAATCAACTAGTGCAGGACTGTATTCATTTATGTACAGATATAATGAAAGAAATAAATATTTTTATTTTTTGTTGTGTGTGTGTGTGTGTGTAAGTAAGTGTAACTATGTACTAAATTTTAAGGATTTATGTAAAGGTAATTTTAGCAGTGTATTTATCAGTTAGTAAGTAACGACAGGATATTATGATTAGGTTAAGTCCTTTTGATGACTCACTCGTGATTTCATGCAAATATTTCTATCTACGTCATGTAACAATCATAAAGTGGACTGGGTTTTAGAAAACTTTCACGTTTATTAATTATACTAAGTAATTACCTATAGATTAAACAGGAGTAATAAATTCATTATCTTTACTACGCTCTTATACCTATTGTAAATCGATTCTAACGTACTATCTGTATTCTTATCTTTTAGCGAGTAACGCTGTTCAATTGAGGATAGTTCCTTGTTATTTAAAGATATCTTGACTTTAACATACAGTATTAAATTTAATTATGTAACTGAAATTAATTATGTTTTTTAACACTTGCGGCAAAAAGTATTACCGAGTGTCAACTTAATAGAAAGTGCTAATTTACTAATTTCTAAATCTAAATTAGACGTATTTGTAATGTACAGAACAGCTAAATAATCTAGTTACATCTATAGGAAATATCTTAACAAAAAGTTCTGATTACGCAGAAAGTAGGTAAATGATATTGATTAGATACGAAGCGGAAAATACTCAGATGTTGTATAGAACTATTATTTATTTTTTTGTTTTTGTGTACCTAATCAAAACCAAGTTCTTAAATACTTTTTATATGCGTGTATGATTATATCATGGAGTGGAATTATTTTAAATGTCCGTCCGTTTAATTAATTATTATATTGTATAGCTTATAATTATTACAATAAAAGGTAATAAATAACAATGTTTTATAAAAATCATTCTCACTAGGTATGTAACAAACTTACAGTTTCTTTTCTAATTACGAAAATCACTTTCTTTTCAACAGTAGCAGGTATTTACCTAACCCACATAATGCTTATGCCATAATTAATACGGTCGGCTTAACACCAGAATGAAGTAATTTTTTCCGGCGATTACCTAACTGGTCCACTTACTGCCCGAGGCTTGGGGCTTCTGTTTGTTAGATTTTTTGCAACCAATACAAACATTATATTCTGCTTTGTAAATAAATTTAGTAGCTGTTTGTTCAATAAATTATCTATTACCTGTCTAACATATTGAATTGTAATTTATACGAATTAATTTTATGAAAAGGAAATATTTTTTTGTAAAATAAATGAAAATGTAATGGTAACTGGTGTTAATTACTTACCGGTCGAAGATACCTTTTGTATTTAGATTAAAAAAACAAATTTACCTATTATGCTAAATATTGTGTTACTTCTATGAATTTTATACAATCCCAACTCACCTAGACTCGACATATCTAATAACGCACATTGCGTGTGGCAGTATCAGTCTACATAACAACTACTTTTACATTTCCATAAAAATAAATAACAATAGACGCGTGGAAATTCGAGCTTAGCCTATTCTGCGAAAGTTGAAAGCAAAAACAATCACATTCAACCAAAGTAAGAAATTCATGAATAATAAATGTTTTATAGTGTGAATATTTAGAATCTTAAATAATTGTACATCCTAAATAATAATAGGTGTAATAGGTACATCACACAAAAGTAATGTATTCAGCAAAATCTAATCTGTAGGTGTAGCGTGCAGCTAATATTCAATGAGTATTTTATCATTGTCGCTACCATGTTCTTTAATAGTTTTTCTACATTGCAAATCACTACGGTGGTTATGTTTAGATAAACTATGAACAAATTAATGTTAATAGACAAGGTTATAGGTACGATGTTGTGATTGCATGTAATTAACTCAACCGCACCAAGTTTTTTCAATTAGATATTTTAAGAATAATAACACGGTAACAGTACAATATAGTAAATAATAATTGCCCCAAGAAGAAGAAAAGAAGATTTTTATAGAAGAACAAAATACAAAGAAATGGGTAAATACATTATTAGGAACTGAATAATTATTAGTTTTTTTTTTTCACTTATGTAGCAAGTAGCATTGCTTTCGTAATCGTCATGCACGTTAGCCACATTTTACTTGATACGTAGGAAATTATGACACAACATCCTTCAAGCAAATGTATGACTAATTTAATGAAACATTTTATAAACATTGCCTACTTTAGTAGCAAAGTGTAAGTAGGTTACTTATTACTTATAATAAGTACCTATTACGTACCTTTATCTCGTTTTTAATAAAATTCGTCCAAAATGGCGGTATGTCTCTTGATAGTTCTGTTTTAGATTAATTTTTTATTCAATCACTACTAATACATTTTTTACATCGGAAATATATGTGCAAGCATCCAATATTATTGGAATTAAAAACCGCTACTGCAACGCAAAACATAGTCCCAAGATAAAAAAAAAAAACTCTAATAAAGATAAGGGACCTCAGGTCTGCTAGATGCTATGCTTTTGCTACTCCTAATTACTAACTTGGAATGCCTTGTATACCTATGTAAATATACCCATTACATAAAGTACTAAAATACATACATTAAGTAAATCCTAAACCATTTAAACATTCTAAACGTATAAATATCTAAAAGTATATCATCGTAGGATGATTTTGATATGGATATAAGTATTTTAATACCTTTAGATAAGAAGTGAGATTAAAGTAAAAATGATTAATTATGGCATTACGGATCACACGATAACTAATCTCCGATTAGTGATATATCCTTATATAAACTTTACTTCATAGTGTTTAAACTAAATGAATAAGTTCAGGGTTAATGTTGATACCTTGTCATTTAAAAGTGTAGATATTTTTCCAAAAATAAGATTATGCAGTGTTTATTATCATGAAAGTGCAAGGTGTGGAATGATCTTCCTTCCGATGTATGCTCAGAGGACTATGACGTGAGGCTCTTGAAGAACCGAGGTGCAATTAGAACTCTTCCTCGAAACCAGGCATTCTCGTGATTCCTCTGGTGTAGCAAGTGTCCAGGCTTCGGTGACTTCTCGTCGATACCCTTACCAGTAATAGTGTATTTTCGCAAACGGATCACACCAGAGATTTTTTAAATGTCAGGATCAAACATACACATTTACCAAGGAAAATTCATAAGGCTATAAAAATTGCTGAAGTTAAGGTAATGAAAACCATAAATCTATAATAATTATATACGTTGATATTGTTACTTGATAAAGATATTGTTACTTAATAAGATAATAAAATTACTTAAGTTGATTTCATTTTGTCTTAAAATTTATCAGGCTTATTTCTGACATTTTCAAATTCGTCCTTCGATTTCGATCAATCAGGTCAATGCACAGTCCGGCATCCTATTTTAAGATAAAAGGTATTTATCTAGCAGCTACTCTGTTTTTTGGTAAGTTTTTAGCGAATGACGTCAGTATTCTACCGATGTTTTTACATCTTTTCAACAGACTTTAGGCAAGTCATTCTAACAATTCCTACACCTACATAGCTTAATAATAAGTTGTTAAAATTGTAACACCTCCTTTCAAGTATTTTTTCACACGGTATCATTATTTATTTAAAACTTTTATTGTAGTGAAAACGTTTGTTGTGTTGTAAGTTGTAGCCAATTGTTTACTACGTAAATAGGCTGGATTTGATATGCTTTGATATTTTGCTAAGATTCGGTGTTGTTTCGTTCGGTTGTTGGTATGCAAGAAAAAGAGCAGTGTAGGTATCTATCTCAAAAAAAATTTAACATAACCCAGCGCCGCTCCCAAGGCGTCGGGTACCTTTTAAAGATTTCCCTCTCTTGTCAACAAAAAAGATATATATCTAAAGTTACTGTGATCCTTTTAATCACACAAGTTTTACGAAAGGTTTTCTGTTACATCAATCATTATCATTAGTAAAGTGTAAAGTATTCAGCTTCCGTTTGTGTTTGCAAAACTCCAAAAGTAGTCGAACGATGCCTTAAAATTTTCAGAACGATACATTTCTGAACATAGTGATTTTATTTCGAATTCATTATAGAAAACATCGGACAAATGTTCAACATAAGCGTAACTGGGTTTAGATCATAATAAATAAGGTTAGTACGTACAATAGACTATTACAATTTAATAGGATTAAAACATTAAATTTAAGGCTTAACTAATCAACTTAGTAGGCAGTTAAACAAAGAATTGCGGTATACTTAATAACTCGTATAAGGCTATGTAGTAAAAAGACAATATCCAATTATATGTACGTGCTTACCTTGATAGAAAATAACATTATCCTATTGAACAAGAAAATTGATCTGTCCTTGTATCTATTACAGAAATGGAGTACCTTATCAGTCTTGATATGACGTATTTGTGACTATCCCTTAACGTAGCGGTCGGCAACCTTTTTGATAACACGGGCTACATAGTAGCTAAGGACACAGACCCTTTCGATACTAGTCTCCGAAATTTGTTGAAAATAACCATCAGCAAAAAAGTAGGGAAAAAAACCTTCAGCAAATAAACATTCTAACCGCAAGGAGTCATAGGAAGGCCCGCGGACCGCAAGGTGGAGTGAGTTGCGGGTTGTGGACCACTATCCTTTAGATTTTTCAGGAATCTCGTCGAGTTTACTTTGTGTAATCTGTTGTAAGAACGTATCGTGACTGCTGCTACTCTAGTTTTTCTCTTTGTACAAAATAATTCAATAAAAAAATTAAAACAGCCTTTCTATTTGCCCCTTGCTTATGTACAATTTGCGAATACTAATATATATTGAATCACATTCTTCATTGAAACAAGACTCAGGTTTCGAACTAACCAATATAATCACGCGTATATTTCCTGTATATCGTTCTATGCAAGGCACAGATATGATATGATAAGTTTACAATACATATAGATAGAGATAGATAGCCATGCAAAGTGGTCGGACAGGTTTCAACTTGTTTTTACTAAGTTATGAATGTATGCTGTGTTGTGAGGTCGGCGATCCTAAGCTATTTCGATTATTAAACTGATTGATACAGTTTTACCATCCGCTTTGTTATTATAATCAAATATCCTTATGAATAGATGCAGTTTTGCATGATTAGCAAAGACAGTTACGTGACATTTTAGAAATAAAAAATGTGTTTAAAATTTTTGGAAGTACATACCTCCATTTTGGAAGTCGATATCAGAAAATATTTAAAATCATAATTTTCACACTCGCTCAGTTTTAATTTCATGATAATACAGTTACACACAAACACAGTATAGAAAATATTTGTCTCCATATCCTGACATTAATATATTAATGGCAGGATATGGATACAAATCTTTTAAATGCCTAGAAGTAATAGCTGTTGATGAAGCTGTATTTCAAGTCTGCCTACATTAGGTACGGTTGTCTGCGTTGTCTAATTGAGAATCGTATGGTAAATGAAAATGTGTCATTTCTACAAAGTTTCCACTTAACCCTTTAATAAGTTAATAACAGGAAAGTTGATACACAAAGAAGCTATTATCGTGGATAATTTATAACGATGTTTACACACATGACCAGCACGACGCCCAAAGTTGCCCATTAATTAGTTAATTAGCTCATTCACTTAATTATGCTCTATTTTAAATATATTCCAATTACATTTGAGGTTATGCTGTGGTTGTAAACTTCATTTGTTGATGTATAAATACATTATGTTAATAGTGTTTTGATGTTTTGGCGCCAGCAATTAGCGGCGGCAGGTAGCGGGTTTTATGCCCGGATAGACAAACTTAATTGAATTCCGATTTCCGTTGTAAATTTTATTGTTCGTGTACTCGTCTCACTGTTGATAGAAAAAGTTAGGTACCCAATAATTACTTATTTAAAAGTTGATGTTCTTGTAGCACAAAATTACTTTTGTGTTGATGTAGTAACTAAAGGTACTTAAACCACTAGTAGTAATTGAATATTATTTAAGTATAGTTAAAAACATTTCAAGCGTTAATTCTCAGTCTCCAGAGACTGCAATGCATCAGTAATCAGCTTCAATCTGGACGCTTGCTATATTTAGAAACGAATATTGATTTGGATATCACTATCAGATTCCAAATACAACAAGTTTTCCATATTCCAGGTTTTCCAGGTTAATAAAGTGATCTTTTAACATCAGAACTTACAAATTGTCGTTACCAAGAGGTATGCGTATGCGCAAATAGAAAGAAAAAGAAAGGCCTAGTTCTAAAATAACACATGCATTCCAATGTGACAGGTCTATCCTTTTGAGAACCTGTAGTTCCCCACTAATATTTTTGTGATGTACAGTCTTTCGTAAATATCTAAATTCAATATAATAAAACTATTATTAGAGTATGCATAACCCTTGCCTATGTTACAGTAGTTTGAACTATGCACGAGCTTCATACGTCTACACACTTCAAGTCCATTTAATACTCATACTGTTACGGTAGCGAACATGTTTCAATGGCTGAACTTTATAAGTAGCCTTTCATAATACGGTTCGTATAAAGTTTACATAGAATTCGCTCGTTCTATTCAAGTGCTTTCGAACGTTGTAACTCGGCGGGAGATAATTATTCCGTTGCTCTTCAAACAGAGGGTAGGAGAGTGTTTGACGTTTTGTTGAATAATTTTACCTGCTTCACTGTGTAGCTTTGAATCAGCCCTCTCCAAGACGGGTTGACGCACGACTTATTAGAATTAAGGATGTGTAAGCCGTGGGTGCATACGTCACTGCTCGTCATGCTATTATACTTTAAAGTTACTTAACGTAAACAATAGTTATTTCGTGTTCTTTTATGACGAATTCGTTCGTCAATCACTCGTAATTCTTATAGTAGTAATGTCTTTATCGTTTGTGGTATACAACTTGAAAACTACTTACTTTCATATCCAGCCGTCCAGGACCACAGCGACACCATCGACAGCAGCCAGTGATACATGAGGCCTTCGATCTTCCAATAGAGGGGGGCGTACAAGGGTCTCGTGAGACGCAGCGCCATCATCCACACCACGTAAGCGGGGATGCAGTATATGTTGTTGAGGACCGCGAATGCCGTGCGCGCCGCGATCCGCACGTACCGGCTGAAACACCAGGGCCGCGTCGGTTCATCCTTGCCGCCTCGCCAGTACGCACACAGCGACGGTGACAGTGATTGGTGGGCATGAGAGGTGAGGCGACCCCGGGGCCGAGGGATTCGGTACTAGCGTTAGAGGCGAGGCGGCACCGCACCGCGTTCTCCCTGCCGATAGCTGCCGAGGCGCGGGGGCTTTCGTCGGACGCGGACAATGGCGCTGCGCGTGCAATCAAACACATTTCGTACATTCGACGATATTTATTAATGGAATCGTTCACCGGTTCACTGTCGGTATATTTCGTTAAGTAGACTGCGAGTACAAATTTAAAAAGTGCCCGCCGGCGAACGACGCAGCGCTCGCCGGTCGAGCTCACATGCGATTTCATTTGCGACACACATTTTACACCGATTCGACGTAACATTAACTCGTACGACGCGAGCACACATAGACAGACATACACAATTTTAGTTTACGATGCATACTGTGGCACGACCGCGGCCGGTCGGGTTCGTCGTGTAAAATCAATACAAAGTTCATTATATAAAATTAAAAAACGACATCGGACCGCTGAAATTATACAAAAATTACAATATTAAAGACTGTACACTATCTAATATATACAACATTTGCCAGCATAGATATGTGCGGGGGCAGTATATACAGGGCGGTGGGTACGGGCCTCGCGCGGCTGCGCTGCAGGCTCACACGTTGTAGTCGTGGGCCATGAGGCCGTGGACCTGCTCGAGGCGGAACGCGAGCCGCTGCTTCTGCGAGAACTCGTCCTCCTCGAGCGTCACCATCAGCTGTTCGTTGTACTTCACCGCGTACGCATACAGCTCGTTGAGTGCGCAGTTCGTGTTGAACTCCTTCGTGTGGAGGCGCGACTCTTCGGCTAGCATCGCGTTCATATCTTGATCGGATATCGCCGGCATCAGCTTTATGTCGGCGTAGTACCGTTCCACCCATTCCTTATACACTGGTATGTCTTTAGCGTACAGAAGCTTGGACGAGGGAGAGTCCTTGCCGAGGATATGATCGGAAGTGGAGCAAGAGTCCATGAAAGTTTGCGCGATTACGGACAGGCACGAGTCCACAGTGTTGGACTTGTGAACGTCGAAAACGAAATTGGGATTTTTAATAAGATTCACCCAGAAACGTAGCGGAAGAGAGTTACTTTTCCAAGTGTGCACTACTTCGGGATCGGATATCGCGTGCTGGAGCGCCTGATCGTCGAGGAAGTCGAACATGTATTTTATTGCGAGAGGCAATGCCGAACCGCGATGCGCAGTGCTGAAAATAGTTTCGAATAAATCATCTACGAATTTCTGCAGCGTGCCCTTGGTGGCGAGAAGGCGCGTAAGATATATTTCGGAGACCATTTTATTTCCACGCTCTCCCTCCTTATGCGCGTCACCGTCGTGGTGCCTAACGAGATGCCAATATTTAAAACCGCCGCCATGTTCGTACTTGAGGGGACTAGCCGGAGGGCTGGCCGAACCGTATTTACCCCTATTGAGCGTTTCGTAAGTGTGCGACTTATCGTTTTTCTCCATATTCGAAAGGTTATACACGGAACTCTGTTTAGCTACGAGACTGAGACAAGCGCCGTCCGGAACGCGATAATGATTGAGGGTATTGAGCTTGCGCCACTCGCCCTCGCATTTAGTAGTGCTGTCTTCGTCATACAAAATTAATCGACCGCATGCACCCGTGCGCCATTCCAAGTCTAGATCGTCACGACTTGGCCTTTGAGAATATGGCGTTGCACGGTAAATAGCGTCTAAGCATTTCTCTTTTACTTGGCTAATCGTATCACAGTCGAGAACTTTAACTTGCACGTTTTCTGTAGTAGCCTCCAAACCGCTAACGAAGATCGTTTGTTGCGATATGGACACGCTCACAGTCATCGCTTTGAAGTCTATCGACTGCCTAATGAGTTTCTCCTCGCTAAGAGAATAACGCGCCTCGGAGGTTATTGCATCCACGGGTCCTTTATCTACTTGACCTTTCATCGACCTAAACAAAAGATAAAGCGGCTCGCCTGCGCATTCTCGAAGGAATTTGTACAATAGAAAAGTAAACCAAGCGCTCAACATTTTTTCAGCTACGCTTTCTGTACGACGCAACAACAATTTAGGGTGGCTTTTGCCCTCCATACACTTCTCTATAAGCTCCGCTAGCAACGTCTTCAATACATCTGTGCAATACTCCATCTTACTTTGTAAAGTTACCATAATTAGTGAAGCTACATTAACACGATCGCGCATGGAAAAATATCTATTGCTTTCTAAAGTACGAATAAATAATAATAGGAATGTTTTGTTCATAATAAGCTGTCCAAACATTCGCAGACCTTTCTCTTTCCTAATAAGCTCTGGACGTTCCCATTGCAGGACGGCATGTTCGTCTATATTGGGGAACAATATTTTCATAGCATACGAACGATAATCGAGGAATGGTATTCCGCCCGTTACGTCACCTGTCAAGTCTGTCATTTCAGTTTGAAGTTCTGCAAATGCTTCTTTACATTCGGCAGCTACCCTTAATTCTAAAATATCCATTTGCTCCTGCATATTCTTCAATACCCTAATATTTTCTGTGGATTTTCTCCTATACATAACTAGAAACACGACAAATACTAATATGAGTATTACAATACTGGCAATAACACCGAATAATACTGGCTTACCGATAGCCGCTTGCAAACCTGCATGAGACGAATATGATAATTTACCTATCTTATACGTCAGCGCGCGACCGACTTTAACTACCACCTCGGGCGTATCAACCCCATCAGGCAACTCATCACGGGAAGGAGGCCTGCACGTTAATTGATGCCTCGAGAGAGACGTTACATTACATAAGCTTTCTCCTATACGAACTACTACGTCCTTTTCCGTGCAAGCTCTGTCTAGATTTTGACCATTGATTGTTAAGTATTCAGATTTGTAATATTTAACATCCTCGTCAAATTTCTCATAGATAGGATCTGGATAAAGCAAGAAGGCTTCGTTATTTTTAGTAGTAAGATTTTGTACGCTTTGTACATCGTCCATATTGAAACCGTATTCTAATTGTAAAGGCTTATCTGGATCTATATTGAGGCCAGCGCTTTCGATGCCCGGAGATTCGCAAATGAGATGGGTCTGAAAATCGACTCTATGACAAGGGGCTATGTACGGCCTGTTATCGTGATACACGTATATTTGAGGGAATTGTACGGAATGGAAATTTCGACCCATTACTTTGATGTTTATCCCTCCGGACGGAATGCCTTTGGGTTGTTTGCGTTGCGATGCTGTCGGTGGACCTGATTCAATGGAAACTACTACGGGATCCTCTATGTATTCGAACTTCTCACGTTCCAAAGTGCGCATACCATTATCGAAACGCATCCGGAGCGTGCCCATTTTCAACTGATAGGAATGGCTCGTCCTACAGACAGCCTCTTCGGACGATACAGACAAAATGGCGCATGGTAAATCATCGATAAAAGCTTGAATGTTACTTCCTGCGTTAAGATACTCGCCTGTGATACGCAATTTGGTGCCACCGGATTGAGGGCCATATTTTGGTTGAATTGAATTTATTTTAGGATTTACGAACGCGTAATGTTGTTTTGATTCCCCCCGATAGTCGGCAACGCGAACCACCACGGGACCGTCCCGAGGTACCTCCTCGCCCGGGCCGTCGACTGTGCAAACAATACGCCTTGTTTTCACATACAATTCTATGATAGGCTGACATTTAATACCCGCTATAGTAACACCGTTGTAGATATCCGATATGTTACGACCCAGATTTATGCCCTCGATGGTTATATTAGTGCCTCCATCCCACGGACCTAACAGCGGTTTGAAAGAATGAATTTCGGGATTAGGACAAGTCTGAGTACGATTTAACCAGACGCTAGGAGCACCACATTGTTCTTGAACTTCGCACCTATCGGAACCCTGACACCAACCGCATCCGAATTTCTCTTGGAGAGCTAAACATATTCCGCAATTGTCCGCCATATCGGTACATCGATAAATAAGAATATGAGTATTATCTGGGTTATCTAAAGGCTTCGACCCTCCCCATATGACGGCGAAAGAAGCAGTTATATTAGGTGCACGAGACGTATACGTAAATTCGACCGCTTCACAGTATATAGTATCGGCAAGAAGTTGAGCGTTTACGTGGGTTACGCGACCCTCTATATTGAACTGGCACACGAACCTCGTCTGTACTATGAATTGTCCGATTATATGAACCTTAACTTTTATAGCCTTCTTTACGCCAGATGGTACTAAAATTTCGTTCGTGCCGTCCGATGTTGAGTTTATAGTGGGACAGAAACTGGGGCCGGAGCGATAACTGGGGCCTATTCTACTGACGCCTGTTACTAGTATATCGTTCCTACAATTCTCGGCGGTGTCGTGTGTGCAACGGTGGCCATCGACACACCAGTCGCACGGGAACGACGAACTAACACATTGGGTACAAGAGCTGTATGTGTTACAATCGAAAAATGTAAAGTTTGTAGCTACGAAATCAGGTCCCTGAGTAGTGCGCACTGACAATTTGGCAGTAAAATGATGCTGACCAGCAGGAATAGGTGGGAGCGTATCCGTACGCGGTGTAGTACAATTAACCCCGTATGGTTTTCTAGTAGCATTAGTTATAAGAGTACGATCTAAAGCTGTAAATGCACATAAGAATTGTCCGTTAAGTGTGGGCAAGTTCTCGATTACTAAATCTAAGGTTCTAGCTGTCGTTCGTTGCAACAGATTCGGAGTTACTTGACTAATCGTTGTGCAACGTCCGCTGCGATATGAGATCCAATATAGGGGATCTTTTGCTGCTTCCTGGCAGTCTGAACGTAGACTGCACTTGTTCTCGAGAGAACACCATCCACAATAAGGGTCTTTGGCTCCGAGACATGTCAAACACGATTTATATACGCTACACTCCTGAACTTTCACTTTCGACACGTTTCTATCAGTCATTACATATAAATGCATTAATTGAGTATCAAAGAATAAGTCTTTATTCACTGGCGACCCTTCGTCGACGGATATGTCACCGTATTCGAACGCCGATGTGGCGCTCTCTACTACAATCTTCTTGAGGTGGCCGTCGGCGGTGCCGGCGAACACGACCGTGTAGTCCCCAGTAGCTGTAGCCGCTACAGCTGTTAGCCTCTTCTCGAACACCGCGACCGGCACCGCTTCAACAGGTTGCTCGCCACCTAATGGCGTGTTAACATCCAACCCGCAAAAATCTTCACTTATAGATTGTAACTTCGTTCCGATACATGCATGTGACGGCGAAATAAAATCTAAACCTCGTGAACCGTTCCCACTGAAGCATGTCTTTATATTTTGCATAAATTTGCGGCGGATAGCTTTAAGGGAGTAAACGCATAACGCCGATATATTCGATGGTGTATTCGTGTTTATAGACACGCTCTGACTAAAAGCGGCAAATAGAACATCATGTTGAGCCGTAATACCGAGCTCGCCAGCGAGGACAGAACCGGCTTTGCCAACAAATGCTGCTTGCACGAGATTATAGCCAAAATTACCGCCGCCTTCTCCAGTGCAAGACATAGGTATTTCAGTGTAAGAGTAATAGTTTTCGTCATCATGACATACGCGTACCAGTTTACTGTAGTACGTATCGGATCCAACACCTCGTAACTGAATAGTCAAGAAATAGCTAAATCCTTCGGAACTGAAGCCGTACACATAGTTAATAGGATAACGTTCACGGGATAGCGAATTGACAAACATTCTAGTTCCAGTGGTGACCGCCGTTCGTGCGATCATGAAGAGTCTATCGTCTTCGAGAGAACGACTGCTCACAGTGGGTACTTCAGAGCGATAGGGAGAATTTCCGGTAAAGGTGACGCCCACGTACATGACCTGAGTCATCGGAGGATTAGGAGGTCCCGGCGCGATGAACGCCACCGTGGACGCGCTAGCATTGTTCGCCACGACCGGCTCGCGCACTTCGCGTACATCGTGCGATATGTTATTGAGATTCCGCACCGAACACAGACCTTGCAAAACCGAACCGCAAGTTATGAGACGGCTCGTCGCGTAGTCTATCACGAGCGCCTTGTTCACATTATCCGTGGGTTTCTTCACGAAGTTGGCCGGGCAGTCGAACGTGCACTGGGCGGAGTCGTTGACGGGGCCCGTGTTGATCGACTGCGCGACTTCCAGGTCGGGGGAGAGCTGGTAGATCCAGTTGACGGCGCCGATGTACACGCGTCCCGTGTTGCGATCGACGACCAGGTGATTGAATTGGGAGGACGGCGCGGCCGGGTCGGAGAAGGTGCGCACCACGTCCTGCGAGGCGCGCGCGGCGGCGCACGCGGCCCCGAGGGCCAGCAGCACGCGCCACATGACGCGGGCGCATGTGGCCTACCGCCGTCTCCCGCGCAGGCAACCACCCGCCCATCTGGAACGCGACACACCCGCTCAGCCACTGCCCGCCGCCGACGCTTCGTTCCCATCGCACCGCACCGCTCCGCCGCCCGATTTTCGCCAACGAGGGGCCTGACGACGACGTGATCTCTTTACCTAATTACGATATCTAGTGTATATCCGCGCGCGAGAGGTTACGTGAAGGCTCGGAGGGGTCCAGTGCGATCGGAGCGAGTTCGCGAGCTGAAGCGAGAACGCGCAGTAACCCGCCTTCTCCGACGGTATCAGTACCAACCCATTTTATATGTAGGAAATGTTGATAGAAACTCGAAACAGTACTTGTGCTACGAGAACTGACTGAGTAGCCGTAATTCCTGCGTTCGATAGTACGTCACAATTGTAAACACTCAGGTGCAGCGTAGTTAATGAGCAAGTCGCCTAAACGTCGGAAGTTTTTCATCAACGCGTACAAAAATAGGTTAGTACTTGGAAAGAGCGGGCACCGGCGGCCCCGACGCGGTCAGTGCACTGATAGTCACACGCCGACGAAAGCCTCAGCATCATAAAGGGAGTAAAAAAAATAATACATTTGGCATGCTTTTCGTAACGAGGGAGCGAACGTGGTAGCGCAACGATAAAGAAAAATAATAGGAAAATCATATTTGGAACAGAACAGAATACATCGACGACATCGAATTATACTTACAGGATAGCCATGACGGTTTAAGATCGGACGGGCTTCGATATTTCACTACTTGATCATATGCATGTATGGGAGCGCACTTTCATAATGCGGAGACAGCGCTCTGGGCTCTGGCAGAGACCTGTAACAACAAACATCACGGTTTAAGGCCCGCTCGGGCTCCATCGATCCGTCGAGGTGCACGCCACTATGGGCTAACGTTGCCTACACGCCAACAACCTATTAAATGCGCGTGATAACCTTAATCCTCTAAAACTACTCCCATACGATTTTATTACCTAATATAAAAACAAAATTTGTGACTCAACATTTACATTCATTCGCCGACTTCGCCCAACGAAATGGAACGTTCAATTGCTACTCTGCGTTCCTTGGAGCCATAAAAACGTAAGGCACTCGATAAATTCAGTTCGGTAAATCGAATGTCGACTCAACACTATGCGGCGACCGCAACCGGTCGCAATGTAAAATGCATTCCCTGCCTCCACCCACTCGGTCTAATCTACCACCTACGCGCATCGTCCGACATAAAAAACTCATCACATTGTCATTTATACACAAAAAGCCCTAAGACGGATTCGATTTGAACGCTATCTGTAACTATTCCTTTGAGCGAACGGAGAAAAGAAAGTCAGCCATTACCGCGCACGCGAGTCGATAAACGGAAGCCATTCCAATAAACGCCACGCACTGTCGACCGAATAAAAACAAAATTTAAATCTAAGACTCACCTTAGATAAATATAATCTCTCGATTGGTACAATCCTTTGGAATCCACGACCAGTTGGTAAAGGAACTACTTGTAACACTTATTGCACTTCACAATATTCTTTCTATCACTGTTGATATTTCTAACAAAAACACTAAACACCACAAGCGACGAATTATCACAACATATTCTTATATAAAATAAACTCTATAAATTAGCAGAGCCCGATTCAATCAGTAAAATAGCCCGTTTGCACAAGAGTCCACGACAAGAGCATCAGTCTTCGTACATCGCCATGGAATGAAATGATTCGGTTTCGCTTTTCGAACGAGTCTAGGCGTGACTGAACCGAGAAGATCCGAACACTCCCGATTCGTAAAAATAGTACACAAACTTGCCGCTAGGAGCAGCACTCTAATAAGTTGCGTTCACAATTAACATTTATGTGAGATAATGTTGTTGAATTTTATTTTTCCATTTTATTTGTAAATAAATAATACGACATTAATTATTTCTTAAATGTAACGATAGAGACTTAAGTTAATTGATACTTTTTAATTAGAAAATCAGAATAACCATAGACAAAAATCATTATTATTAATAAAATTGAGATACTATTATGTCTATTTTATCTAGCATGTTGAATTGCTCAATTCATTCAGTATTTTTATTAAATTGTGTTCTTTATTGTTTTAAAGTCAAAATTAAGATTCATAGATAATGCATTTTTTTATTCCATTTCACTCCACGATTCATTGAACGTGATGACAATGACAACATTGACAGTTGAGTTTATTGACATTTTGACAACTGTGGATTGCATTTCGAATGGAGTAACTGGGTGCTGGCGAGTTGTTTTACCATAAAATAAAAGAAATTAACACTTAATCATGGCTTCATCCATGTTTAAATTATCCTCGTCGTTAGTAAACTCTTCTAAGAATCTGCGATGCGTCGTCCGGCTTATGGACAGACGTGAATTCTCCACGACAAATGTCATAGCGGTAAGTTGCATAACTGCTAAAACTGGTTGGCTTCTAAACAGGCGGGTTTTTGAAGGAAAATCACTTAACTTTTTTAATTGTTTTCTTCCCTTAACTATATTGTAATTTGCTTCTCATTCTTTATTTTTCCATGCAATTAATTCTCATTTTTTGACTTCGCGATATAGCTTTTTTTAGTTCAAGTTATTGACTCCTCTCTTTAATATAAAAGTTGACGAATAACATAATAACATTATAAGGAATTGTTAGCCATATTTTAATTCTCTAATTGTAATAAACTTCTTGGATTTTACAGAAGCCAAATCAATCTGACGGACTAATTAATCAGATTCTATAATATTAGTCAATCCAAAATCCAACTATAAATAATTATGATTATGTTATGTAATAATTGTAACTTGGTGAGTGAGAATGTAATTAAAGTCCAAAGCACTTTCTGGTACCGAATCAATTCTGTTTATAATTAATCAGTAAAATTTCAAATAATTATGAAGAAAAAACAAAATTCTCTGTCACAACATAACATGGAATTTAGTTTTATAAAAGCAGTATAAAATCAATTATGAATGATATAAAAACTTACTAGTAGTGTCTGACCGAAGGTCTAATTCTGGGCGAAGCCGAAGCCGATTGTTTGGCAATCACGGCACCTTCGGCAGAAGCCGAAGCCAAAGGTTTGAAAATTCTAAGAAATTCAGGTTTAGATTGGCTAAAATTTATATTATAATTAGTTGAAAGACATGGTTGTTTATCTTAATTTTAAACAAATAACTTCTAGAGCTGATTAAAATTACTATGCATCGTGTCAAAAATTGTATCATTATGAAATAATTAAATTTCTGACACAAATGGCTGTATAAGCCCACAATAGACTGCATGTGCTTTTTGAGCTTCAACATCTCCGTCACAACCTCCCGGATTTGCGACAGTTTGTTCAATCACTTTTTAGAAGGCTTCAGCCAAAACTTCGGTCCTTTTAGGCCGAAGCCGAAGGTGCGATTTTTGGCCGAAAGTGGCTGAAGCCGAAGCCGAAGCTCCGGTCGGACACTACTAATTAGAAAAAGTATGGATAATATAGTTTATTAAATATGGCTTTTTTAAGTCTTTTATAGTGCAGTGAAATTATAACAACGTCAAAGAACTAATATTACCGAAAATAAAAATTTACACTCCAATTTACAATTTGAAGACAAGGGTCGTGTGCGGGGAGAAATAGCTTCTTGGTTATGATTAATTTGGCCTTACAATTTTGCATAATAATCTTCGAAAGTCCATCACTGTAAGTGGTTGGTCACTATATGTAAAGTTGTACTAAAGAGATTACACTGTACGTACTTATAAAAAAATTGTAAAGCAGAAAGTAGTACATTTAGGAAAGTAGAGATCTGTCGATAGTATTGTAGTATTAAATCAAAAATAGTATCAATACTATCAATAGTATGTTGAACTATCGATAGTATTGAATTATCAATAGTTTAATAGCTGCCAATAGTATTATAGCTTATGTATCAAGTAGTGTTCTGCGTTAAATCATTCTCACTCACTATTACTCACTCTATGCCTAACGTTAATATGTTTCTAATAATATGTTTATGAAATATTTTTATGCTTTGCTATGTGATTAAATGTTGAAGGGCAATACTATCGCAGTTCATTAAATTATCGATAGTGTGAGTTATGAATACTATCAATACTATCGATAATATTACTCCTAAACGTATATCGTTCTTCGATAGTATCGCTACTATCGATAGTATTGATACTATTGAAGCTAATACTTTCGATACTATCGATACTATTGTTGTCGAACAATACTTTTGCCCCATATCATACAATCGATAGTATTAATAGTGTCGATAGTATTGATACTATTGATAGGCTATCGATACGATTTATATGACGTCAACTATCGATAGTGTATCGATAATTTAGCTATAGTCGACTATCGATAGGCAACTCTACGGGACACCGCACCCCAAGAGTCGTCCCGAGTGCCAATGCATGTCTAAAAAACAGAATATCTTCCACTTAATGGGGACTTAAGGGCGTTAAATGTATAACTCACCCGTGGCACACAAATGAATGTATTGCTCGTTACCAAATAATTGACTTGGCCGGGGCGTATGAATGGCTACGGCCCAGTCCTGTCTATCAGATAAGTAGGATTTTTTAATATTGTAATGTGGTATTATTGATTTTATACAATAAACTCTTGTGTGAGACTCTGTCAATGACTTTGATGTCCAGAATAATTTATGAACAAAGTTTTAATTTCTTATTTTTTTTTTAATCACAGAGTCTGTGCACTTGTTTCTGCATAATATTACTCTCAAACATTTGCCCTCAAGTGGACAGCCTACTCATTTGCTACGTCAAAAATCTATATTGACACACGGAATCGAGGCGTTATCAATATGCCTGGCATTTAGTTGTGTTGCTAAGCAACCCTGTTGTTGGCCCTGTTTCCTGTTTACATTCTTTTTATGAATTTTGTTCTAGATCTGATATTAATTTATTAATACTACAGGTTTGATATTGCTAAGTATGAGGTACAGTTTAGAACTAGCTGTAAACACTTCATAAGCATAATCTATTTATTGGTCGTGACAGTGCAAATAAATCTCATAATTCTATATGGTGCTAATCTGAACTTGAAATTTAAATATACAGAGTGAATTTTTCAAGTGTTCGTGGGTGGGGAAATTTTGAAACTATAAGGATTAACGAAAAATGCTGAAAGGACTTACGAGGGCGATTTTGATGAAAACTAAAGCTGCGTATTAATTTTTTCAAAAATCCTAATTACCTGGTCGGGAATTGAACGAGTTCATTTTGAAAAAAAAACACCCTGTATTATTGCGCCATCTGATAGTGTTGCCTATAAGGATCAAATTCTGGAAGCTAACAATATCTTTTATAAATCAATAATCCTTTTTAAGAAATGCTCTTGAATTTGCTGAAATATTGTAGTAATAATTTAAAATTTGATAAAGTTCATAAAAGTTAGTTTTCATCGGTAATTTACTAGATTTCATTATATGAAAATTTAGACACAAAATAATAATTATCACATGCTATCATCGTCTATATGCAGATGACCTTATTGAGTATTGTAGAAAATCTAGCGCTGCAGTTTTAAAGGATACGTTATCACTATTAGTTAGTCAGCACTGCAGCTTTAAGGTATAATACTAAAAATGGTACACGGTTTCTGTTTGAATTAGCGTCTCTAATATTTTAGTACATACTCGTATATCTCAATGTGTTCGATTGGGTTTGAACATGTGCTTAATTTTATTTACCCACAGCTGCTTTTATTTGATTCAAGAAATAATTTGCACATGACAAAAAAAAGATGAAAAATTTGAAAGTTTGGAGTTAAATGTTGCACTCTAATTAAAACATAAAAATACTGTGAGAATATAAGCTTCACTGTTTGTTCCTCAATTATGTCATTATTGCGCAAATTATACTGTTATCCATTGTTAACAAGACAATAGGGAATAAAGATATTTTTTTTTGTCTTAACTTTAATCTGGCTTGTTTTACAATGACGAAGAGGTAACCCGCTTTATTACTAAAAGTAGGTATAGGTATACCTACTTTTGGTACTTATTAATTAGTAGTATTATTACTAAGTCTTATTATATTATTTTATAATTAAACAATTGTATAATATTTTTATATTTTGTTATTAATTACACTACCTTAATCTTATTTTATGAGACTCTTTATTAGTATCTACCTAAATACTTAGTGATAAAGTTAAGTAGGTAATTGAATAGCTAGGAAACTTAACAGTTGTAACTTTTGTATATACATCTCTATATAATCATATATCTCTATATAATCATTTGCAATCGCAAATAGGTCATCATTATGTATAAAAATTATGTATTTATAGGTCATAATTATGTGAAATAAATAACATAAGTACATTATGTTTACAATATTAAAATATACACATCTGTATTGATAACAATCGCTTATCTCGCTGCGGTAGGAAACCATTATTTAAATTAGTTTAGTTAGCTCCCGCGGTTTGATTGGTGCGGTTTGCTAGCAAATGATACCCATTATAAAAACTTGTAACGTCCCAGTACTGTTCCATTCGTAATAATACGTGGAGAGGGGCCGACGACCGGTTTCTGTCTGTGATTTCGTGATTTGCCATTCCACAAACTACGTGGCCACACCAACACGTTTTGTTCGCATTTGCACCTTAAATAGCAGTTGGCCATTCCACTTATCACTTTTTATTTAAGAACTTTCAGTGGCGGGCCTTATAACGAACAAAATACTGGCTGAAAGCGCTGTTGTAGTTTTTAAAAAGTCATTGTTTTGGCGGGAGCTGTCAAATCACTAAGATAATCATTGTTGTTTTATTATTTGTGTTATAATTTGTTTGATCCCTTACTTAGATTTGTGCTAAATTTAAAATGGCGTGTTCTGTGTGTGCTAATCCCGATAGCCAGAATGTTAAGATGGTAAGTGTTACTTACTTGTTACATCATGATATTGCATAAACATTTGATAGTGCCCGTACATTATAGTATCGCTATTTTGAATTGTTTTCGTTGCGTAAGTATTGCTTACATTCAACGTTATTTATTTTGCTGTATGATAAGAGCTTATAATAGGCACCAACCTACATACGAATGTAAAAAAAAATAGCAATGTTATCCTGTTTCATGATTTTACAGAAACACAAAGAGTAGTTTGTTTTTAAATAGCCGTGAACTCTTATATTTCTGAGTAGGTTTATTATTTTTTATTACTTACATACCTCTATATTTAACTACGCCAGATAAAATAGCTATTCCACTTATAAATTAGTAATATAATTAATTTATAACTGCATCTGAACAAATAATGGATGTGAAAAAATATGAACTATAAAATGATGCACGACGAAATTGACTGAATGATATGGAATTATCAATATTACAACCCCTTATTAGTAGGTATCTGTTTGGGTTAGATGAGGTTAGGTAATATTTTTATCATAACAGTTTCTTTTTGAAGTGAAGATGAGTGCGTTATCTGTATTTTTGGAAGATTAAGGCGAAATAAACCGTATGTATTTCAAAAATACATAGCTACAGATACGTCTTTTTGTATTTCGATTAAAATCTGTTGAAAAAAATCCGGTATAAAATCAGTTCACAGTCGCCTTAAAGGTTGTCCTGTATAGGCAAAGATAGAATGTTTAATAGTCAGTGTCCGTCTATTTTTTATATATAATTAGTACTTTCATTTAATAAAAAGCGTGCGCATGACGTTAACGGCTAATATTATTCGGGTCTCTTTTTCATAAGTGATGGTCTACTTTATATTTTGCAAAAAATAAGCAAAAGGTGTCTAAACAATGTAAATATAATATTTACTCACTTCTCTTGTGTTAACATTTTATTCACTTAAACCTTGGCCGAATTGTACTTCTATAGTTAATAACTTAGAGTATATTACTATCATGTTTGCGCACGTGATTCAATTATTTTCATTATGTATCTTAGACCTTATGAAGAATCATGTGACTCGGCTACTTGCAAAGAGTGGTTTGATATAATTATATATTACTGATTAAGGCTATGTGCGCATAAGCAGTAAAGAAACCGCCTCTAAGAATTAGTTTCGTAGGAATTGGATACAAAATATATCTGCATTTATGATATTCTGAACTGCCGGAATAAAAGTTAATACATCGCGTATTCATTCACATCCATGACATATCTTGAACTCCTAACCTACGATATTTATTTCGTCAGAAGTACCTTCCTACCTTTTCTAACAATATTTCGTCAGATATACTTTGTTTTTACACGTTTTTTGTTACAATGTTGAGATAAATTACGAACATTCGGAAATAAAAACAATCACATAATATCAACTAAGTTGAGTAGTAGACCCCGTATTACTGAAATGTTCTACTGTTGTTGAACTTGTAGGGTCAATTCAGACAATAGCGATATTTGGTGTCACCTTATCGAATACCAAGTAGATGTTTATAAATTACAATCTTAACGTTTTTTTGGTAAACATTGTTGTATATCGTGACTGTATCTGTGTTACTAGTCAAATAATTACCTTGTCGGTTATGACTGCTAGTTGTTGCTAAGTATGAGGATCTTTACGAATTCTCGGCGGAATACCAGAACTTCAGATACTTATATGTCTATACCGAGTGTAGCGAAAATATCGCTTAATCTGAACATACACTAATACGTCAGGGCTGTTTTTATTGATGTCTTGGTTAGTTGCTTACCATGAATTGATTCTAGTGCTTATAAATTAAACATATTATTGTCTGATTGTAAGTGTAATTTATGGTCTACGTACCTACCCAGCCTGTCTTTATCTGTGTAGATATTATTATGAAGATAATCAAAGTTTCAAATAGGTATGCATCCTATCCGATCCTAATATGTCTCCATCTCTTTGACCCGTCTCTATTTGACCTGGTGCCTACGTCACCATTCCTCCATCGCATTACTCGCCGAAGGAGAAGTTCCATTCACATCAACTGGACCCGTGGCGGTCCTCCACTATTTGGTGTTCACGCTTTTTTTTACCGCGAACGTGCAAAATGTGGAATGAACTTCCTCCTGAGGTATTCCCGGAACGCTATGACATGGGGTTCTTCAAAAAAGCTGCAAAAAGAGCTCTCCTTAAAGGCCGGCGATGCATTGGCGACTCCTC
>DWPV01000547.1:0-27745 GCA_018251915.1 Urbanus proteus proteus | reverse complement strand
CGAGATTTATATCAAAAATATTTAAGTTTTATATTCTGCAATGTTTCCACTTTCAGTAAAAAACAAGATAAAGTTTTGTGTGGTTTATATTAAGCGAAAACTTAAATTATAAATTAATTACGTTAAATAGATATATTTAATATTATAGGTATTTCATTTCTTGAATTAGAATTGTCCTTGACTGTATTACAGTGATGTTTATGGTAAAAATGAGGTAGGTATAGAACAAAAGCCACGTCTGTAATAGATCTCAGATGTCATGTTACTTCTAGGTTTTAGTGCTTTAAAAGAGTTACAATTTATTACAGCAATTGCATTTGAGATGAGCATTTTAGTTTTCGAAGTGGCAACGTATCTATAATTAACTTAGAAGTTGAGCTCCAGTTGTAGGTATATCGATTTGGTTACAAATGTCCATGGGCGGTAGTGACCACATACCATATAAAGTATAAACACTTCCTGTTTGAGACAGAAATTGGTGTGGTAATATTTGATGTACAAAACATAACTAGGAGAGTAATAGGTAGGCCCATACATGTGTTTATCTATAGCAATATTTGTGATTTACTAGATCGGTATTTATTATTATCTTAAAGGTAGTGGAATTATACAGAGCTATTAAAATATATCACTCTAAATATTTATAGTAGGTACAAGTATAACAATTGCATTATGTAGCAACTTTGTGACTCAAATTAAAATAGACTAATTGTTATTTCTAGATATTTACGATCTATTTGTTTGAGATTTTAATTGAAGTTAATTTAAAAATACAATGTTTCTACATTGTATCTATTTCGGAACATAAAAGCCGATTGATTGACAATGTATGTTCTAAAGTTAAGGAATCAGACAGTTAAACTGTGCAATTTTGCTCAAATAACTTTTATAAACTGGGGGGTCTATTAACAAACAATAAATTAGTATCGAGAATGCTAAGCTACACATGTCGAGTCAAGTGCTGAAAAAATCTCGTCGCCACGTGGTTGGGCCATAAAAGTGTCCGCTGAGGTTTATGGGTGTAAGCGGTAGGCTGAATGTGACTCGGCCCGATTTATGAACTTCGTCGGTGCATACATCTTTATGAGCAAATTAGCAGTCATTGTGTATTCGATTTATTTGTCGCGCAAGCGAAACGAATGACAAATGTGTGAATTTAGCGGAATGACGCCAATTTTGCGGTTAACGTCTTAGGCGGTTTCTTGAGTTGTTTGTGATTTTGGCGGATTGGTGTGTCATCAATATTTTTACTCAGATATTTTTGTTTGCACAAATAAACTTCTTACATAATAATTATACCAAGTTCATTCTATAATTTACGTTCAGAAAAGGATGCAAATGTTTGCCAATCATTCTAATTTCCTTGGGAAATAAACCTATTTTATCCCAATATTAATTATTAATCACACTTTTTATTTCTATAATCTTTAGACCTACTATTTTATACTATTAGGATAAACATAGCTAAACTAATTTTACTAAACTAAACCAGGACTACGCATTACACAAATGCGCAGTTTAAATTTGATCAAAAATTCTCTACATTAAGTCATTAATGAAAAGGAATTATAATCCTATAATTGTTTCCACTCTTAATCCTCTATTCCCGCATGACATCCAGACAACATGTGTTCAGTTTATTTCAGTTTTGAATTTTTGTCACTCCGTCCGGCCTGCGGTAAATGGGCCGGCTATCATTGCTTTTGTTTTTATTATTATTTTTTATCCAAATGTGGCTTATTCCAACATCCTTTGATACGGTTTGAATAAGTTTTTTAGTTTTATTAAGTTAAATAAAAAAGGTACAAACCAAAAAAGCTAAACAAAAACTGATGCGAAATTACAAATTGAAGGGAATTGCAAAAATGGCGCAATTAGTTTATTAACTCTCAAGTTAGCAAAAAGAAAAAGAACATGAAAAAAATAATCTGAGACAGTTAAAATTTTGAGATATTATAACCATGATAAATGTTTAAAACATAATAGATAATTCGTTTAAAATCCCAGATAACTTTAATTAAAATGCGACTTTGGATTAATTTGCGCGGATTAATCTATTTTGAATAAAATCCAAACATATTAATAATTTTATAATGGATTAACAATTATTTCAATATTTTCTCACGGATATTTAATTAAAATATAATTAATTATTAATGCCCTGAACCGATTCCCACGTAATAATTTAAATACAGCATAAACTCTTTCAAACAAAAGTAGAGTTTTCAACAAACATATTCTTGGAGAGTTGGCAACATATGTTTATTTTAAATGCTACTAAAATTAAGCTCAAACGATATAATAAACCATCACACTTCTTCGAGTGGACAGTTGAAATCCTCGGCGGCCCAAGAGATTTACTGCGCTACGCTTTGATTTTACGACATTGCGCCTTTGTAGAGTCATATCAATTGGTGATAATTTTCAATAATCCCAACTACACCGTTTTAGTAAATTTAGAAAGAATAAATAAAAAAAATCTGTCCAATTACTTTAAGACTGACCCCAGTAAAACTCACAATTTTCAAAAAAATCACAAATATCTTCTACGATATTGCGCCTTTGAAAAGTTACATCATTTGGTGATATTTTCAATAATTCCAACAAAACCGTACCAAATTTCAAATATTAACGAATAAAAAAATAAATACTCACTCCAATTTATCGAGTGACCACAGTAAAGCACATTAAATCACAAACATCCCACAAGTTTATTAACACTGCACAGTAAATAAAATAACCAAGAATCGTATTCGAAGTTGAGCGGTCGAAAGTTACGCGGCGCGGCGGAAAACGTTTCGTGTTTTCCCGGCGTTCGAGCGTCGAGTGCAGCAGCGTCTGACAGCGAGGTGAGGTTGACGCGCGGGGCGGGGCACGCGGGGCGGGGCGCACCTGAGACGCCACGTGTGCGCGCCCGCGCCCGCTCCCGCTCCGCTCGGATCCGATTTCATTTAATTGATCCATTGATTGTTTTGATGTTTTGTTTTCGTGATTATGATGTTATTGATTTTTTTGCTTTTGTGTTCGATTTTTTTATTTAGAGTTTGTTGTGTATTTTTATGGGAGTAGGATAGTGTGTAGATTTTTTTAAATATAATATAGGTAATATATTAACGATGGTACGCGGTACTTAGTAAGCAATAAAAAAATTAAGCTTATTTTCGAAGCTCACAAATATAAATTAGAACATTAAAAGTACCTAGGTAGGTACACATTTAAAAAAAAAATACTTACACCTTAAATATTTTTAGTAGCTGCATTTGCTTTTAGACATATTGTGGGTAGATATAGGGTATGTAACGTAATTATCTTTAACTATTTTTTTAAAATATTTATACTTTTTTATTTTACTGCAGCTAATTAGGTATCTAAGTATATTGCATAAAATTTCATTAGCATGCAAGCAATCCAACCTGGTAAACAGGTAGGTACTTAGTTATTATATTTGTGGACATCTGTAACAATCTCTACGTAGAACTGGGGCTCTAACTAATGCCGATCGCAGATACGTTGCTACTTCTGAAGACTGAAATCGCCGCCTCTTAGGTAGGTACAGGAAGGCAGCCATCCTCATTCTTTCACGGAAGTCTTGAAGTGCTTTACACCATAAATAGTGTATATTTTTTAATTTGGAATCAATAATGGAATAACAATCTTTACTATTACCTATCCTTCTTGTTTCATGAGACGTCAAGATATAGATTGAGGTTGTCAGGATGCTACTTAAGTTAAGGAAATTAGTTCAAGTAAATTTAACGACCTAAATTCGGAAAGAACGATAGTCAGTACCTATAATATGTTGCAATATCCACTTAGATATCACTCAAATCTAGGCTCGATTTTATTAAATAAATAAAATAGGTGTCAAAATTTTAGTTTAATTTAGGATGTTTAGATAAAATTTCTGAAAGTGTTCCTATAAACATTACCAACTTATTGAGATCCACAGCTGAACAAAAGCTCTCGTAAATGGAGGTTTTTGTCGAAAGTCTGCATCTAGCTATGCCTTGACTATTTTTAATTAGATGTTCTTGCCACATCGCAATTTGTATATACATATAATTAATTTCAATTTTAATGCAAGATTTATTAATTTACTACTAATATTATTAAATAGAGCCATTAGTGCGACGTTTCATTGATATAAATATAAATAATATGTAAAATACTTAACATATTATAATAAATATTTTACATATCGTCGTTTTATTCATTATTTATACATATATAATTGAAATTTCCAAAAAATACTTTTATTTTTCGAATAAATAAAATTACAGAAAAAAATACCAATTACAGTTCGCTATTTTTCACATTAATAATAATTGGCTGTACTAAATTCATATATATATTTTTTTAAATGTACCCGAATAACGTAAGGCACTTATATAAAATAATGAGGAATTCAAATAAAACTCTATGAAAAATACTACTTCCACAATTTTCCTAACTTTAATCACAATTAAGTACTTTTCATTTCCTATCATCGGCTAGGGTTTAAGGTCTATAAACTATTTAATTAGGGTGCAAAAGACATCAATTAGATATTAATTAGATATTCGACCTTTCAGTAGGTAAATCCTGCTACGTAATTAGATCAGTAATCAACCATAATTAGGATTTGATTCCTATCTGGTGTCGAATAGTCGAGAACTGATGAAATCGAATTAAAACGTTTTAACAAAAACATAATTATGCTTACCCATTCTAATAGGTATATAAACTTCTATAGATAATCACAATTAAAACGTTTTAACAAAATTATGATTAGGTATGCTTAACAATTATGATACCTATACTTCTATAGATTATGGTTCTTCTTTATCGTAGTTCGATTCTTCAGGAGATACTCGTAAGATAAAGCAAGAGATGTTGCAAGACCATTCTTTTGTCGACTTACTATTTATAAGATGTTATGTTTCAAACTCGAAATCAGACCGTTTAACATAAAATATAATTATATAATATGTACTTATTAGTCTAACTTCACGTAGATACGCTTTATAAAACCAACCCTTCAGCAAATAGAGACAAATAAGTCTTGTACTTAAAATACACAAACACAGTATTATACGTTTTCGTATGACAAACACCTTGCCTTACATGATAAAAATTACATACGGATGTCAGGAGTTGCATTAAAATAATACCTCATACACACCACTTAGTACTAGTCGGGGGAAACGGACATACGCCATGCATCACGACAACTGATGTGGCATTTGAGGAATAAAAAATACGCACTCGCATTCATAATAAATAACGAACTAGATTACTATTTTTAAGTTAATATTTGCTTTTGTGAAATGATGTATTGTTGTTTTGACTGGAATAATGTTTGACTTTTATCATAGGTATGAACTCAGCACTCATCACAGTGGCTGAAAATATAGGTCTCTCGTACGTTTTATCGTACTCACTGCTCTTTGATGTACCTACTATACCTATTGTCGTATCAGGTATAGAATATAACTTCGTGGGAATATTTATTAACTGAATAAATTTAAAACGAGAGATTTAATTAATTAGTGAGCGTTAATAGTTCTTAGTAAATAACTGCAGTTCATGAATGTTGAATGAATCATTTTTTCATGAAACAATGAATGAATGCACACACAAAATAAACCTGAAAAAATATCAATCTTGAACATTTCATTGCTGACCTACATATGATTTTATGTTTACCTGGTAAGTGCATAAGTTCTGATTTAGTTTTGTTTCGGTATCTTCTCTTAGGTATGTCAATTTTAACTGTTGTACAATTATTTAATAGTATGAGTAAACAGCTGTAGTATTTACCTGCTACATATAATTCTGTGTAATGTCAATTGAGAATTTTGATGTACAGTCGTGTCATTAGTATTAAACATATTATTTATAAAGAATCAAGACAACCGCAATGCATCTCGGCCGAGCAGCGTGACATATGAACAGTAAAAATTGCTTAGTACGAGATTTTTTGCTACAAAAAAATCTTTTTCAAAAAACAGTGTAATAAGTGAAGTGTGTATTTTGAGTATAGAGATGAGGTAAATCAGTTAAAATATTACAAAAATGTTTTATTTTAGCTGTTACAAACTCACTTGTCACTTGTTTTCAGGATAGATGACAATTTAATCATTCTTAATAGCTTGATTAATAATGATGTTTTCATATATTAGGTAATACTACTGGATTTTGGAATTTATAACAAAAAGTGCCATCTACACTTTCTTCTTTGTCGTTTTCATATTGCTGAAGATCGTGTCTCCTTTGGTAGTTCCTTATGCAAGTTCACTGCAGATTTTGCTAGTGCTCGGTTATCTAGGTTTCTGAGGCACCCTGTGACAGATATTTTGTTGATTTTTTTAAAACCATGAGTATTCTTGTTGGAGATCTTCTTCGAGGACTATGAGCCTTTTAATTTCCCCACAACCTTGATCTTCTTCAAACAGTAACCTTCTTGTCTTGTTATATGATTAAAATAAAAAGAATTTCTTGAGAGCAAGTAGACTACTTAATGTGTATAAAATTATATTTTTCACTTATATTATAAAACTCTACTAATTAAAGCCTTAGATAATCCGTATTATTTTTTGCATGTTTTTTGGAATGAAGACAACAGACAACTGTTCAGGTCATCTAATATTAAGAGACCAGTGCAGGGTCGAGTAACCTTATCTAAATAAGACAAGAATTCCACCTCGTCCTAAAATAGTACCTACAACTCTTTTATGATTTCAAGCATCACCATGACAATATTTTTGCCTCATAACATCTATGTCAAGCTAGGCTATGTTCTGGTTTTGATGTGCGTGGTAAAGGAGATATACTTGTCAAAGGCATTTCAACTTAGCCCTCAAGTACCTGTAACCCAGGCACTCAGGTAACGTATCTGTGACCAACCTCAAGTAAGACTTTACATCTCCATCTGTAATCTTACTTGATTACAGATGTCCATAGATGGCAGAGGTTCCTAACCATCAGATGATTATAAAATAAAAACTGCAATTGCTATACCTTGCAGAAAAAATCATTCGCATCTCACCTTCAAATACCAGCACCAGAAGATAAATCTAATAAGTGCAAAAATTAAAACAAAAAGTCCTATAAGAGTAGAAATTCCCCATATTTATTAACAACCAATGGGATACCATATAACGGTCTCCAATAGGTAACATAAATTTCAACTAAATTAAATAGGAAACACATATTTTGTTCCTTCCAAATTAACCTCTTCTCCCAAAGGAGACTTACGTTACCACATGTAGGGTGGCTACAATATTTGTGGGACAAACTTTGAAAACATTAAGTTGGTATTTACTACACTTTAACTTTTGAATTCTTATAAGTTTTCATTATTAGTTATAAACAATAATATAATTAAAAGTGTCTAAGTGCTTAATGAAAACTCTCTTACCAAATAGGATAAGCATGTCACCTAAAATCGAACCTAACTGCGTTTTTGTTTCTAAGGATTAAGCTTTTTTTTAATTTATGAAGCTTACCTTGTGACCTGTCAACTTTTATTAATTAAAAAATAGAAAGGTAATAAGAGACAGTCATTGTTATTTATGTATTTAAGAAAGGTATGTACCTATTACACAAAAAAAATATTTATTTTTTACATGATAAAATTGAGTAATAAGCAGGGATGTAGAAATGGGCAGTTGCCATACCATACTTGATGGTAAGTGAGAATTGTCGCTTATGGATGTTAAAATTAACCCCAGAAAAGATAAGAATGCAGCCGAAGTTCGATCACAGGTGCATTAATGCCTCTCAGGACGAAGTAAGAACGCCATGTGTACGCTGCAGCAGGAACCATCACAGTTATTAGGTACCTATAGGACAGAAATAGGTGTGGCGGTGGTTCTACCCCATTGGAAATACGTATGAGAAACTCTACCTGTAGTCTAGTCCTCAGTTATCCTCAACTCCTGGATACCCTATCAGAACAACAAAATTTATTACAACTTAATAATCGACCAGTCCGGCGACAACACGCACATGTTCTAAAACATAACTCAAACTGTGACTTGTCTGACTCAAGCATTATTTACGACTCAGGGGTGAATGCCTCATCCCTGTCTCACCTCATACAGAAGAAAGAGATAACGAACCATTAATGTTGATTCAGAAATCGTTTATTGCTATTTAATTATGTTAGAGGTTAGACTTTTTAAGTCATTTTTTCAAACTGTTCGGTGTTGGTATTTCGTGTTGGAAAGTTAGATTGTATAATCTGATTAGATTTTTTTCTATTAGGTTAAAATGTTTATATTTAGCTTTTTTAATTCGATTAGAGTAATTAATATTAATGTCGAAAAATTATGGCATTAGTTACATAGGTTCCTAGTTTTTTTATTTCCAAAATTCACTTAGGCAATAGTTATTTGAAAAATTATATCAACAGCACAAACCTAGTTTGTTGCGTTCAGAAAAAGTACTAGTAGTAGTAGTACTTAAAAGTAACATAGGATGTGGTTGGGACTAATTTTTAGAATTCTGGAAATATTGTCACATTCTCTAGTCATTTCACTCGCCTAAGTACCAGGTCTATGGTCATTCGTTGACTCTATCCAACGTTCGAACAGTCGTTTGAAGAATAAATCTACCACTGATTCCCTATGGGCCCAGTATTTTAGGACCAAGTAATAGAAATATTGTATTTAAAAAAACCGTTAGAAATTAAGAAATTCTTTCAATAAGCTTAGAATTTAAACTCTATCTACTAATTTTACACTCGACACAAGATAGTGTAAGTACCTAAATTTCTTTTACAATGGTAATCCTGTCTCTTATATTATTTTTTTCATATTAGGTACAGTAGCAACCTTCTAGTTGTATTATGGACTCGTGATGCTCATTAGTCCTAAGAACTCTACTACTTAAAAAGTTAACGTTAAAAATTATATTTCGGTTTAAACCAATGAAGTTAAATTTGAATAATTGATCTAATAAGATTTTTAGATTTCTTTAAGAAGTATTGGATGCCTACGTATAGGTACAATTTTTATTAAATTATAACAATCTAAAACATACTTAAAGCCGTTTAGGCTTAGGCTGTGTCTACTAACCTCTAGGAACTGACGTATAATGGCCTGAAATTGTACCTACTTACCTATGCCCTACTTCGATTTTAAGAAGCTAGAGATCAGGATTTTTATAATGAAAATAATCTTCAAATTAGCTTTTCGTAGTTTCAATATCTTGAAAGTAAAATATGACTAGTAATAAAGTCATATTTCATTTCTTTTAAAATCAATGAAGGCCATAAATACTCTCCCTGATGTTCCTAATAATAATTGCAAAGAAAACTACTGTTACATGAATTGATAAATATATTTGAAGTAGAAAAAAACCTTACAATAGGTAGCTAATAGGTAGCAACAAAAAGTGTAGATAAAAATATTTTAATGCTCATCTCAGAAGGGAGCTACGGGTCCGTAGATTAATTACTTACCCACCGTTTAATACCGCTTAATACTTTTTGTAGACGACTCGTGATTCCATATAATAATACATAATTACTTAATTCAGCACTTAATTTGCAATTGTATAAAAAATTTGCATGCAATAATCGCGGGAAATGCGTTCGCTGTCTCTATCGCTCGTGTAGTTTCAGGTAGGAGTGAGCGAGAGAGGCGTGTAATTGTCATTGCGTTGCAACGGAAGCATGCGTACTGCAACGTTGTGGGCGGGGCCTCGTGCGTGGAACAGACGCCTCTCATTGGCTCTAAGAGTTGGAAAAGTAGGGTGTGGAAAAACTTTACGAGTTTTCGTGAAAACTTTCGGAAATTATACAAAATTTCCATTCTTTGAAACTTTGAAACTCATGGGAGGAATATTGATGAAACTGATGGTGAGTAGGTATTACAGTATGTAGAGTTACGTCATAGTGGTTAAAATTAAAATTTATTTAAACAAAAATTGAAAATAATATTCGAATACTCTACAATTATTTTAATTCTTATTTTTTTATATAATTTATTTTAAGATTAAATAATTTTATTTTTTACTTATGTTACTTTATCGTCAATTTTAGTTTTTTATTAATTTTTAGGAAGGTACGTAAGTTGCTATCTCATACAAATATTAAAAATAAATTTATAGAGATTGAATCTTTAATTGAAATTAATTACAATAAATTCTTTGACTTTATTTTTAAATCTGTAGGCATCTATCTACATGTAGAGTCTACTCTAGTAGGTACAGTAGAGTTATTTGCTTTACGATTCTGTAAATTTATTATTACCTATAGATATAGGTACCCAATCTTTTATCTTTAATGCTTACTTAAATATAGTAGATACCTAATCAAATGTCCAAAATGGAGCGTCAAGTTTTTTCGGCTGGTGTTACCTAAAATTTGTCACTAATTCTTTGTTACTAAATAATATGCGCTTACTATTAAATGCGTACTTACAAATAGAGTTAATTGAATTAAAATTAAAATAGATATTAAGTAAATTATCTACATTTAACTTATTTACCTACCGAATAATGAGGTAGGTAAAATATTTTTATAAATATCATTAGTATTTAAGAACACGATGTTTTTAGGTTGAGATAATGGTTAGGTACAGCTACAAGCTAATAGAAAAAGCTGAATTTATACTCAAACATTTTAGTGGCTGTTTTTTCCTTTTTTTAATAGATAGCTATCGAAGTGTTATGCGAACGTACTTATAGTAGACTTGATGATTGTGGTTACCGCCACACATGCACTCATAGATAATCCTTGCTAAGATTAAATCCCGACTGAGATTGGTCACAAATATGTACGCTGTGCTACCTCTGAAGGTTTTCACTACCTCCCAACTTATCATACGTAATAACATGTAGATATTATACTATTTGTACCTAGATTGTCTTTATCTCCATCACTTTAAGCGGGATACGAATCTAATTAAGGATACGTCGTTCTCCTAGAAAACTAGGTAGGCTAGCTAAGCAGGTGCCTTATTGTGTAGGTAGGTACCAAATCAACCCATCAATGTTCCACTGCTGGGCACGGGTCTCCTCTCACGGCATGAGGAATTTAGGCCTTATTCCACCGCGCTGGCCAAGTGCGAATTGGTAGACTTTAGATACTTTGGAGAGCTTTTTAGGAACTTTCAGGTGTGCAGATTTCTTCACGATTTTTACTGTTAAAACAAGTGATAATCTTATTAATCTCTTACACGCGCTAATATTGGAGGTGCGTGATAGAATTTGAACCTCGGACCTACCAATTCAGAGACCAAGTGTCAAATCAATACAGCTAACAAACTAAGCAACAAAACATGTACAGAATATCTTGCACTTTTCAATTAAAGTTAAAAATGAGTATTAATAAAGAGATAACTAATAGGCACCTATGGATCACTCAGGCTTTAAGTAGCACTAGTTAATGTTAATAGCCTTACCAGTATGTGTGCTGTGCTTCACTGACAGCTAATAGCTCGCGTGGGCCTACATCATACATGGTCCATACATCATAATCATATTGGCAGTTTACTCATACATAATGAAAACGTGGCAATTTTAACTTATACAAGTAGTAAATGAAGCTCGCTGATGTTAATTGATCAGTACCTGCCTATCCATAAATGTAGCTACTTCTTACAGATATATAAGTTAGTCCTTCTATAACGGTGGTAGAACTCTATGTAGTTCGACTCCCGCGGCACCACCGCCACACTTATCCGAGGCGATCCTGCTCAGTCCTCAGGGTTAGCGACGCATCTGTGGTCAACTTCAGGTAGGACCTTGATCTTATCTGGGGTTGATTACAGATGTCCATGGGCGGCCCGTTTGCTACTTTGACTAAATTAAAAACATAAAAAGGTCAAATAATGTTCTGAAAAAGTGAATCACCATAGGTATTCTTTAGAAATAGGTATTACAATATTACGACTTTTTTTACTTTAGAAGTTTTAAAATTTCGAATGGCGGTAGATTCACCACTTGACTGAAACATTTCATGCAGGGTGTATATGCTGTTAACGTAAGTATCTATTTATTAAGTGACTTTATTAATGATAAGGCACTTGTGATTGACTTAAGATAGGTGAATTTGTATTCAGGAAAATGTGCCGTTTTTTTTACCACTGACGATTAGAAGAATTGCAATGCTCGTCTGCTAGTCTTTCGATCTAATAAAAAATAAGAATTTCGAGGTATCCAACCCAATAAATGTCCTTTGATGAGGCGTAGTGTAAGTGCCTAGCTACAGTCGTAACTTAAAAAAATATTTTGTTATAAAACGTGTATTTTCATTTCCTTAATAGATATATATAGATTATTATTTACACTATAAAGTGGGAGCATCAATTTCTACAAGGAGCATATTTAGCTCTATATAGAGTTTAAATTTTCAAAATGTGTAAACCTCAAGTTACGTTAACCGTAAAATGTATAAGCAAATAAAACTGCAGCTGCTGCTGCAACTTAGAATACTCACCTACCTCAGGTATCTATCACATATATACCTACTACCTACTATTAAAATTTGCTTAAGTTAAGATAAATACAGGTACCTAAATATTGCTTTCATAAGTGGTAAAATTAAATAATTATATTATTGTTTCACTCTAAATGCTACGCTTCCATTATTATTATTATCACTTAATAAATTGAAAATAATTTATATCACCACGACTTCATTTAAACCACGCAAATAGTACAAGTGGCGCCACGGCGGTATTCGACGAGAATGAAAACTTTTCAAACGAAAACTAAGCTTTTGGCTGCTCAATAGATGGCGCTGAAAAAGTAAGAAATTGACATTTTAGATACCTATAATAAAAATGTGAAACGTGAAATTAATGAAACATAATGTATTTTGAAAGTACAAAATAAACTAAGTGAATTTATTAATTGTGTATGTAGATATAATAAAACTCATTTTAATGTCCATAAAGGTAAAAAGTAAAAAATGAACTGACAACGTGCGATATGAATTCGCTTGCGAATAGTTCAGTAAGTTAAAGAAAAATAACTTAGGGAAGTAGGTATACAACTATTAACTTTTTTTAATGTAGATCAATAAAACAACTACGATGATTATTTTTACTTCTATTTAAACAATATGTACGAAGATTGTCAGATAGACGTGATGCGAAGAAACGATGCTGCGATTAGGTATATTATTTTCATGGTCCGATACTGGGTCGGACTTACCCTTTGGGAAACACAGATGTAGATGTAGACGTAGATGTAGAGTACATACTATGTAGGTATGTTTAAGTATTAAAGGCGCTCCTTCGCTTAGCTTATTAACAGATAGGGGTAATAGGTAGGTAAGTACCTAGCTATTCAAACGCTTACAAAAAATAGTTTCGACTACTCTATCAAGATATTAAAAAGAAATATTCTTGAACAAATCTTATTTTTTTGTAAAATTGTTATTATAATCTAAGCTAACACAGGTAATTCTTTAGCAACCTTACACATCACAACCTATGAACACTTTACACGAAAAGTTGTGTTTCTAATGAAATTTCTCCAGATTTCTTGTTATGAGTCTACTGCCTTATTTCCTCAAGCCTTTAAGAAAGTGACAGTTAGCGCATTAGTCAAACTGTCGCCCCTTGTCAAACTGAACTTGCCCTTTCGACACTCGTTCTCGCTAATGCTAAACATTCTTTGCGTTTCGCTGACATGTGACTACTGAGCCTACTGTTTAACTCGGTTTTTGTATTGGCGTTATTGTAAAACAAACCACATCTAATGTTTTACGTCTCAGTATTTTTTGTTATTGTTATTTATTATATAAATAAAACTTAAAAGATATACTCGTACGTATTGGTAGTTGTTGAATTAGTGACAGAACAAACATTAAACTGGTTCAATTAACAGTTTTACAAATCAAATAATGTTTGAGTAGGAGCATTACACTTACAAACAAATATTTCTAATTTCAATCTCGTCTAAAAACTAAGGTTACTGGATAAATAAGTAAATCCATTATTTTATGCTATAAAAATATAAACTCCTTCCAATTTTACGAGATACAAATTAAATAAACTGAACAAGATTAGGTACAATATAACAGTAGACCTATACCTATGTATATGTTTGAGGATGTTGATAAGGTAATAAAACTAGTAACAAAAGATTTAATTATTATATTTCTTCATACAATTACATAGTACCTATTACACATGCCACTCCAATGATTGGTTGTACTTCTGCTACCTGAAACAAAGAAAAAAAATATTAATATCATAACAATATTGTATAAGAGTCTTTTAGATAGCTTCACGAATATCTTTCTATTAAGGTACATTGAAGGTACATAGGTATGTAGGTACATACCAACACCCCAATTTAATATCATTGTCTCTTTGGGTGGTTAACATTTTTTTTGTTAAAATAAACAAAATATTATTACGAACCACTGAACGGACTTCTTGTAATAACATATATTTTTTCTTTACACTGTGCGAATTAGTACATTTTTAAAAATATTTTAGTGTTTAGCTTTCATTAATTGTATTGAAGTACACAAACTTGAAATAAACAATACTTCATGACAAAGTAATTGAACATAGGAACGTAAAAGTATACTTATAACTCCTTTTTATTTATTACAATGATAATTAATCAGATAAATGTTATTTATTATAGAAAACAAAATTGATTTAATCTAATCATTATAATCACTAGAATACGATAACATTATTGGAATTCAAAATAGCATTCCTTTTATCTTAAGTCGGCAAAGTTTAAGAGAGTTTCAATTCGTTTCTTTGTTTCCCACTCGACCCGTAACTTTTGCAGACTATCTGCCACTGGTAATTAAAGCTCTGATCAAAGTTTTTAAATATTCTAGGACTTGTTCTTAAGACGAAGAATAACTAGATCTAGTAGTAAAAATAATTCACATAACATAAGAATAGTTTAAGTTTATGTGTATAAGATAATATGGGGGTGACATAGTCACTGCGTAACAAAACCCCTCTTTCAAATAAAGATTTAAAAAAAAACTACAATCACAATACAATACAATCATGTTTGGTCCTTGTTATCAGTAATCATATATTATTTGACATTGTGTTTAATTTCTTTAATTTCATTTTGATCACCACCACGGTGATTGACGGTGATGTTGTGTTTCATGGATTAACTCCAATGGTACCTATTAAACCTTTTTTTTTGGTTTGAAAGGTATGCTAAAGGTGGCATACGTAGTCGAGGCGTTTTTACTTAGTTCTCAATCGTAGGAAACAACAATTCTGTTCCCAAATTCTAAGAAATAAAATTCTTAATCATATGTAACGTTGATAACATTTCTATAGATGACAGTGGTCATAAGATAGACTGAAGGTTCGTTTGTAACTATATCATAAATATATCTTCATATGTGAAAATAAAACCGCTGCTAGATATTGGTACTTCTTTCATAGTAAATGAAAAAAATGGCAGGGAAACTCTGCTCCTTCTAACTTCCTTCCTGGACGTCATAATTTAATTGCCTCGTACCCATTCTTGAGTAGGACGCATTAACATCGACACAAAATATCAAATCAAAACAGAATTTAAAATTAATTGAACATCTACTGCGCTCTATGACTGCTTCACATCAGTGGTTGTTTTAAATGACTGTAATTAAAGTATTGAATTAAAAAGGCATAATCATTCCATTCATTATAAACGTATTTCTTATATTCCCAACGAGCGTATTCGCTAAGAATCTTATTACATATCCTTTTCAATATAGGTAGAATATCGACTGACATTCAATACAGGCGTAACACTTTTCCGAGGCACGTTCGGGTATTTTTATATTGGAAACGAGAAATAATTATAGAAAGAGCTGGGTTACCGAAGGCTGCGGTGCGTCGCTCAAACAATGCTAACTTACATTTAGCTGTCAGTCAAAAACAATTTGGAATTTGGTGCGCGCGGAGGGTCCGGAGTGAACGAGAGGATACTTATAGAGCTGTTAAAACCACTAAATTTACTATAATAACAAAACAAAAATACAAAATAAACGATACTATTGTATCAAAGCTAATAATATTTTTGTCAACAATGTTACTGTATGTACCTATGTACCTAATACAAAATTCTATAATTAAAACTTTGTTTCAAACTTCTTATCTTAATTAGTGCCTATGGAAGTACCGGTACTTTCCCCAATAATAATTGAACTTATTAAATGTTTTATTTATTATTTTCGTCTATATATCGTTGACTGCCATAACATTAGTTTTTATTTTTTTTTATTTTAACAAACTTTAACTTATATACATCAATTTTATACTAAGTATTTGGTAGCTAACATTACAGTATTTATTAATTTGTTAATTATAATCGTAGCTTATATCTGATTTAAATAAAATATGTATTATCAGAAAAACATGTCTTTGGCCTTGCAGCTTTCTCACGTACTAACAACTCTATATAATTCCACGTCGTACAGCCGCGTTTCAGCAACGGCCCGGTTGCGGCTCCATCCATCATTTCCTCCATCCACTCGCCGGGTTAAACACATAAGTGACATTGACGCCGATTCCAATACCACTTCAACTGGGCCTGCCATTCAAGCGGCGTTTACTCTATTTTATACCACATCTTAATAATTCCCGAGCTCATCTAAAACTGGTGGTCGATAGCATACTCGGTAGGCTCCTATGTCATATTAAGTTAAACCCAGGTAAATGTTACGTTCTGATTTTAACTGCGACGGACAAACGTCTTAGAACTGTTTCCAAATTAATCCAATAAAGCTTTCGAAATAGGCGAGTCTATTTCCCTTTAATATCTGGGTTCTTTGAAAGTAGAAAATATATAAGTTGTATATTATCTTCTACTAGCTTTTGCCGGCGGCTTTGCACGCATTTAATTACATATAAACCTTCTTTAATCACTCTATCTAATCCTCTTTAGTCCATTAAAAAAACGCACCAAGATCCGTTGCGTAGTTTTAAAGATCTAAGCATAAATAAGGACAGACAGCGGAAAGCGCCTATGTAGTGATTTTATAAGTAGTAAGTAGAATTCGTAAGTAGGTACGTTGTAACGTAAGTCGATTTTATGACAACACTGTACGGTAATTATTACTCTCTTATTTTCAAGCTGATACCTACTACCACCCTTTTTATATACATACAGCGGTATTATGGGTATACAATTCAAAACGTGTATTCCATACTTATTCCATGTTTTAAAATGAGTCTCTTAATGTGTCGGGTCTGTGATCAAAATAAGCTTAAAATAATGGCCGTTCTGTTTTTGTTACAAAAAATTTTAAATTCCATAAATTGAGTCATTATAATATTTCGCAAAGGCGCTACATTGCAGAATTATAATGGCTGACTATTATCCGGTGGCAGGAAAACTGTTTGACCTTCTGCTTTGCTTATTGAGCATTCAACCCTTGTATCCCACATAAATGGTTATATAGGTACATACATACAAGATTACATTATATTAAAAGAGAAAAGTCTGTAATTATAGACTATTGTTAGTAAATAAATATTTTTTTATCCTTAAAAAACATGAAGTATTTTTGAAATTAAAATAATTGACATGAAGTAAATTTAAAATTTAGTGTTAATGTAAGTACATACCTAGTGATATCGTGACACGAAACGATGTAAGTAGATGTAACTTATACCTAAGATTATAACTTATAACTTACAGATGTAGGTAATGTTATCAAGAAAAATCTATGAATTATATTGGTGTATAAAACATTTTGTAAAGTAATTTAGACTATTGTGTATCCTTCTGAAAATTAAATTTAAATTGGGGCAGTACTTTTATACACAGTGTTTCCTTATTAATAAAATAATTCAGAATTTGAAGAAGAATTTTAAGAAAGAATTTAAATCGGAATAGGTATCTTATAATATATCTAATTTAAAAAGTTAAAAACAATCTTAATTTTTTCATCGTTTTCCTTTTTACTACGTGTAAAGTTTACGGTTAAGCCGTATAAAATAGAAAACGTTCGGGAATATTTCTAGCGTATCACAGATTATAGACGTAAAAATTTTAATCGCTCGGACCAAATCACCCAGCTCCATTGATCAGGCGATCTGCTTTCGAACGCGCAGTGGAGCGCTGTTGATAAATGATCCTGGACAATGCGATCCTGGGCAATCCTGCAGATTCTTTTGTTAGCCCAAACGCTTTTTGTATGGACACCGAATCCGATGTAACGTGATTTGCCTGACGTGTGCGGCGATGTTTTTTTTGGGCTTGTGCAAATTTGTATACGGCCAGTAGATGTACTGTGATTCTACCTGAATTGACCGCTGTCTATCGATCATTTATATTCTTTTAGTTATTTTAAAATTTACTTTTATATCATTTGCTTATTTATTTTGAATTCGGATAACTACTTTATTTTGACTTGATATTTGTATACATTTTACGAATCAATCATCATAAACCTTTTATGATTTATGTCAAGCTATAATAAATGATTCAAAAACAAAACAGATTTGTTTTTGGGAAACGTAAAATTAAATATAGCGATCTTAAATGAATTGATTGAAGAATTATGTGAGACTGCAAAAAATATGTAATTGTAGTTATACTTCATCTCAAAGAAGCAACTATGTTAACTATAGCAACTATATTTTTGAAAGGCATCAAAACACTTATAAACATAATCTCACATAAAGAAAATTCTAATCATAATTACGTTTCTCATCACTAATGATGGGGCTTTTAGAGATATTAAGAATAATGATGTTTAAATTTATGACCATTGATAAATGCACACTTTGATCATGGTGAGATCAAGGAGGGTTGAACATCTGTTGCATTCGGCCACGATTACGGCTGATTATATGAAATTAGATGCAGTAACGAAACTGATACTGAATTTCATAGCTGTGTTTCATAAGTGAATTATTGTTACTGTGACGTGTTTGTATTGTTTCAGTTGTCAAATTGTCGTGAAAATAGGTCCCTAGGATATTTGAGAATAGGTAAGAAAGACTATATAAATTGCGTGAAATGTTAATAATGAAACATTTTATGAAATTGAAATCGCAAACGAGTATTCAAGTCATGTTTAGTGGTCGTCAATGGACATGTGTTACCGATTCTAAATTAAATTGGTATCCTTTTCAAAACTGATTACAAAAACTATATAACAGTTTCTATTCCCAAGTACTAAGTTAGAATGTCCCATAGGTATGTCTCTATATTTCTTGTAAATTTAGCATTTATCATACAACCGTAGATCAGTAGATTTTATAACATTGTTGTCTTTTTAAGAGCAATTATTTCTATATATGTAAATGTCAATCAAGCAATAAAACTAGAGTTTTGTACGCAAATTCTTAAATCTTTTAAAGTTAACTTATTTCTAACTAACCACAACGAAAGTTCCCGATAAATCAGGCAATAGTGTACCTTACGAAAGCCCTAAAATATTCGATCAATCCCAAAGGTAAATACGTTATCGCATTCAAATATCCATTAGAAGGTTTCTTTTGATCCAACCTCGGTTCGACGGAGGATTAATTAGGTATGCCATTCAAACGGCTATTCAATGTATGAGCGGACTAGGATGGAGTACTAATCTGAAATTCATTACCATCGGTAGGAATGTGGTTTAGTTTGGTTACTTTTGTTTCACTTTCAATATTATTCCTTGGCAACCCGCGTGGAGCAAACACCATGCCGGTCTGAGGCCCAGTGTTCTGGGCTTAATCCCCGACCAGAGGTATCGGAATAATGAATTTAGTTATTTATTGGGTCTGGGTGTTTGTGTATTCTTTTTTGTGTGCTTATGGCATCCATGACATAGGAAAAATTCCTATGAGTGTAATAAGCGTCATTTTTTACCCAACCAATGTTACTTACTTGCCAATCATTTTATTTTCAAGAATTATAATTTGATGTTCTTTCCCTTTTGTTCAGTACACTATTCCTATACAGTGTTCTCGCGTACTATGGATTCAAGTGAATGTTTCCAATAACTTTTGTCACCTGGAATTTACTTACCTACACATTAAAACAACAGCCATCTAATGTTTGCAATTTTTATGTTAGTACCTATTTTTGAATATTGTAATGGTTCAGACGTTCCAACTCAATTCTCTAGGGGAGCAAAGCATCTGCATCCAACTTTGTTGATTCCAGATGTCCACGCACGACGGTAGCCACCACGACGTAAACGGTAACCACAACAGCATGCTGAACAGCATGCTAATTAGCAACCTCCGTATTATAGATAAATAATATAACTATGTTATTGCTTACTTACCGGGAAGTACAGTATCTTTAGTATGAAGACCATCCACATACTAGGCATATCTTTTGGTAGAGGACTAGGGCCTTATGCTGTTATAAAATTAAGAAATATAAGAAGATATTGCAAAACAACATATTTAGAACTCCACCAGCGTCCACAAATTAAAGTTAAAATAAAAGGAAATACAAAATAAACGAATCCTTACCGAATTTTCACAGTTTTGATCTTTCCTATTGTGTAATTTGTATAAATAATTATTTAGTACTTTTCTCGTACCTTTTCCATTATTTTACAGCTTAGTTATTAGCAAAATAACACTATTTTCTTTAAAATAAACAAAATACAGACTAAACACAAGCAGCCATCTTGGTTAAATGTCAGCGACGCATGCGTAGTTCGGACTCACCCTTCAGCTTAGGGATGACGTTTTGGTGTCCTTGTCTCGCCTTTGTAAATGTATATTGTGTTCTCTTTCTTCGGGGTACTCTTTTGTTATCCTCTATTGAAGGGACAAAGGGTCGACTTTCTACTGCTAGGGTCCATTTGGTGTGAAGTTAGCTCAGATCCGATAGATCCGAAACTTTTGTTATAATTTTTTGAAATGTTGAATTTTCTTTTTTATAAGAAATAAAGATACTCTTTCTCCAACAATTTTACCACATGAACATATGATTACTTACCTGACATAATAAGTTGTAATTATATAAATATATTTAGTACTTTTCACTGCCCTTAAAACTTTGAACTCCTAAGTACATATCTACTCGTTATGAAGTGGATTTTTAATATAAATAATTATTTAAATAACAGAGCAATAAGAGTAAAACCAACGTACTACGTTGAGAATGCTGGCATAGTCTTAGCAAATTTTCAAAACTTCATTAAAAGCTTTAGAGGTACTAGGTACCTACTACCAAGATTTCTTCACGATGGTAAACGACGATGTCAACCGAAGTTTATGTATTTATTTAGCTTTTAATTTGAGGTGATTCGATTGGATCAGTATTTTTATTAGCACGTTGTCCTTAAGTAAAATAATGTTAAGTAGAGCTAATATATAGCAATTAAGAAAGCAATGATAGCCTAGTGGGTAAAACTTGGCCTCTAAATCGATGGTTCCAGGTTCAAATCCCAGGCACGCACCTCTGATTTATGTGCGTATTAGAGATTAATTATCACTTGCTTTGCGGTAAAGGAAAACATCATGAGGAAACCTGGACAACTCTAAATCTGGAGTTTTAAAAAAAATACGCAAAACTGTGTGCAGTCTACCAATTCGCACTTGATCAGCGCGGTGGACTTAGGCCTAAAATGTCTCTGACTGAGAGGAGATCTGTGCCCAGCTGTGGGACGCCAGACACCGGACAAGTCCAGCAAGTAAATAATGGTGGTTAACTCTTAGTGTTATTACGCCAGAGGACTTGCTTACTGCTCATTTTACAAAATTGCGGATTTAGTTTTAATAGATATATAGTATTGTATTATGTTTTGGGTCAGCGTATTGTGCGGAGATTCCGAAGAAGAAATGTACAAGTAATATGCATATTTGGACCTATCCTGAGAGGATCACTATATTTAATGCAACAAAGCCTATTTATCTTTACGACTTCTTACTCTCGACTTTAATGTGATGTTACTATTTATATGAATTTATATAACTGACCTATCTGTACAAAAAACCCTTCAATTTAAAATAGTAAAAAAAAATGTAACCGTACATGACAAATGAAATCAGGAACTTTCTCAAAGCCCTAAAAATAATACCCGACAAACAAGTAGCTAATATGCTTCAAAGGATCATAATCGAAAACACAGGTAGCTCAAACCCCAAGAGGATTACGAAGCAAAATCCAATAACTAGTCAAAACATGTCAAAATCTTCGTCAACATTCGCACATTTACAAATGATCCTAAAGTGCAATGAACTGGCTCGGTTGCAGTAAGGGTCTTTGAAACTATGCGAAAGGGTTCCAAACATTGTTTAGTTACATTGTTCGAGGGCTTTGGTGATCTGTTCAATAGATTTTAGTTAAATATTTAAATCCAGTTAGCCGTAATTAGCTTTTGTTAAGAGATTTTGGAATTATGGGATTACTGGTAGCGAGAAAGATGATTTAGGTGAGTCATAAAAAAAGTACTAAGTTAATGAACTTAAAAATTTGTGGTCGTCTTAAGATATTTAGTGTTGAAAAATTAAATATCCTACACCAGTTCGTAATATTCATAAATTAAGTGCTAAAGGTTGATGATGTTTCACTACTTTTAATTGATTTATTGGAGTTGATTATGCAATAATTGACCCCCAAGATCCTAAAATCCTTTTGCAAAGAACTTTGATACTAAGACCTCAATCCCAAAGATGCTTAAACCCTTTGTATCTTAACCTTTCAAACCCGAATACAGCAACATGAATTATGCGGTTAGAAAACTAGAAAGCTAAACTGAGTTTGTAAGAAAGGTTAGAAGTAGGTGTTTCAATTGAACCATTCTTATTACTATACCTACTTAAATATGGGTGGTAAAATTAAACAAGAGATATTTTTAAATTGGAAATGATAAATCGTCTTTATTAATAGCGCCCATTGATTGACTAGTGAAGTACAATAATTTTATAAATAATCAATCTTATGCTTATTACAATATCATCTAAAATTACACATTTTACATCTTACTCTACTATAGGAACCATTGAACTTACAATTTGTACAACAATAAAACTTACTTCAAAAATAATTGTCAATCGACTTCATGTATTATAATTTAAAATCACATTACGACTTTAAATAATAACCTAGTATTATTTACACGTAACATTTACTTACATTAACCTTAATATTATATAATTCAAATAATTCTTCATAACCGCTTACATTATCATAGAAGTACGATATGTTTCAAATAATTTCGAAATCATTAAATTTATCATTAAAAAATAAATCTGCTTAATCATCCATCCATTCAGTCCATACAATTAATCAGCCCTTTAAGGTCTACTACTGAACATAGATCTCCCCTAAGGGTCATATTGTTACTAGTATACCTAGTATATATTGTAACCACACCTAGTATACGCGTTGGTTACCTCAATAATCATAGTCAAACACATCTAAAATGTTTTATAATACAATTTTTTTCGTATAAATCAACTATTGTAGACTTTATTTCGTAGCATACTTCATAAAATCTAAAATCACATTTTTGGTACCAGTCCTCGATACGCTGGAGGCAAAACAGCATGATGAGATATATCAGAAGGCATATGGCCCATGTTTGCGACTGGTCCATTAGTCATATTGTGGTAATTTGCATAATTGGGAATACCCGGGATTTGAGGCCTCGTATCAACAAAATCGCCCATGTTTCCGACCTTCGTGTTACCCATATCGTCAATAACATACGGATCTGGTGACGTCGTCAACTTTCCGTCTTTTTTTGCCTTCATACGTCTGTTTTGGAACCAAATTTTGATTTGTCTTTCAGTTAATCCAAGAGCATGTGATACTTCGATTCTTCGTCTTCTTGATAAATATTTATTGAAATGAAACTCTTTTTCCAGTTCCAGTGTCTGAAATCTCGTGTACGTTTGCCTAGTTCTTTTAGATCCTTCCTTTTTGTCTTCTCCTGAAAATAAAAAATACGAGAATTAGGTCATGGTTCAATATTATTTTGTTATTATAAAATCATTTCAAGGTATTAACATAGTATAGATTAGTATAAAAAGTATCTTACCAGCAATAGTCTTCATCCACGGATAATATCCTTGTGTATCCGATGCAGCGGCCATTTTGCTTTCGAGATAATCCGCATTGTCCCCGCCTGCACCGACCCTCGTCATGTCCTGACAGTTCTCTGAGGCATCCAGAGATGACGTTGCATCGTTGCTTGCTGCCGGCGCCACACCCACAATACCTTTACTTTTAACCTTCTCTTGATCCTCCACGGTAGTGTCAAATTCACCATGAAATTGTTGCAAATTGCTTTCTTGCTCTTCCTTAGTTTCAGTTTTTTCCCAATTATCAATTTGATTGGCGCGATACATCATCCGTTGCATTATTTCTTGTGTATAGGAATTATCATATTTTCCTAAATATTGTTGCGTTTTCTTGTCTTTTTGCTTGGTTAATATTTTACTAAGATTTACAGACTCGTCGTCAGGTGTTGGACAATTAATGGTACTTGATGCACTTTGTGGAGATCCATAGTTAGTGTCAGGTGAACTATGCTGACCAGGTGAATGTATAGACCTAGCATCTTCAGTCTTGTTATCAAAGCAACTATTATTAACTAAAGGGTTAATACCATGATTATACCCATAGCTCTCTTGTTGCTGCATATAGTAATTCATCTCACGCCACTTATTTATCATCTCTGCATTACTTTGATTGTTGGCACTTACATAGCCTGTAGGATAGTTTTGCCAGGTAGTAGGTTCCAATTTCATTGCACTGTTGACATTGCTATCCGCGGTTATTCTGTTATGTCCATTTGAGTACTCACAATTTTGAGGATAATAGTTGTTTTGGTAGTTATAGAAGTTAGCTGGAGTTCCTGGATACTGATAGTTATAGTTATGAGGTTGTTTGGCACTTTGGGTATTAACTTCTACACTGTTGCCCCACATTTCACGAGATACACGATTGGTTGTAGCAACCGATGACATTATGTTAACACTTTTATCACTTTCACAAACTTCATATATTAAATCACTAAAACTGGACTGCGTGGGAGATGCTCCGTCTCCTAGGTTGACTGCGAAACGAATGCAATAAGACCCAGCAGGCGACTCGACCCTAACAAATGTAATACTTTTATGTGACCTAAAAAAACTTTTGGGGTACTTTCAACAATAGCGTCGCCATTGTCCCTCTGCAAAGTTATAAAACCAGTTTTGCTCTCTCTTTCTAATCTTTACCCGAAACGAGGGCTGTAGTGTGAATGAATGAGAAGGAGATATTGGTACATCGGAGGGGATAGTTTGCGAATATCCTATGAATGTTTACAATTGCAGATATTTCCAATACATTTTAGATGTGTGCGTGCGCATAGGTACAGGAAAATCATTGATTGCATCTTGTTAGTGTGAGTAAGAGAGGGTGGTATAGATTGATTTTATTCTATTATTGGTTTAGTGTAAAGCCACGTATATGTGTCACTGTGTTGCATTTGCGATTGCATTTTATACAGGCTGTTTATAAATGTTCACTTTTGTTGATCACTTGGGTAATAGAATAAAGATAGAATATATATTAATAAATTATCTATATAACTTTATCAATTTATATTCACTGATGTGATGACTGATACTGATTGTGACTGATTTATACTCCAGATATGTAACCTTTAGATACTCAGGTACGAAAATTATCTCATTAGCAGTAAGCAGATACATTACGTCTTAAAAGTACCTAGCTTTTTATAAAAAAAAATTTCTCGAGAGAAGAAAGTCAAAATAAAAATAGCATGGGTAGGTACCTATATTATGCTTTAATTTAAGTCAGAAAATTTATATTAAATTTTATTCCAGATTTTAAACTACGTAAGTTATTACATAAAAAAATGAGTTCAACAATTATGGAATTTGAATTAAGTTCTATGTAATTCTGTATAAAATCGAATATAATGTTCACGATGACTTTTCTGCGCTGTATAATTTAATTGTACTATACTTGTATTGAATAAAGTAGAGTAATTTACCCAGTCAAAAATGTTGAAAGAGGGCTTGCACAAAGACATGTGACTAAGAGTCATCCATGGTTTGTAATATTATTATATTTCACCCACATCGAGTGATATGAGAAATTAAATTCGCTTCTTTTAATATTACTAAGGCGCCAAAAACTTTTGAAATACTCGTATACCTTAGATCACGTAAAAGTTTAATCTTATTGATTGAATTTATAATAATAATCTAAATCCACTGAACTCTAAAAACAAGGTGTTTATTTTAAATTATATTTTTATGTCTATAATAACTATACAACACCCTGTATAATCGTGTAACGAACAAACGGACATAACTCATCCCGTGTAACAGTTGAAGCGGGGGACACAATAGCGCAGTATGTGACCGTGCGCGTGCGACGATTTCAAAGTCGGTGATAATTATGCAGTTCAGCTGATTAAAACGTTAGAATGTAACTTAAATTATTCTACGTCGAAACCAGCAAATACAATTTCTTTTAGTATGTATTTATGAAGAGGAACTTAAAAAAGTCTAAATCCAATGTTTTCGGAGTCTTTTAACAACTGATGATTATTTAAATTATTTTAAGATTAAAATATGTTTTCGTGGGTTAGTCTTTTGTTAATACGAAAAAGTAATTAATTAATAATCCATTTTATATATGTAATTGTAGGTTCTGCTTGAAGAATAAAGTCTTCCTGTTTGTTTCTCAAAAAAAGTCTTATTTTCATCTACTTAATTCTTCTGACAATTATTCAATTAAAACTAAGGATTTCAAATAAACACAATTAACCGTGTATATCCAAAAACTTGTCAATTTATTTTATATTTATAATATTTCAATGCGAAAAGCTGTTTTAAAATACATATACGAAGCAAATAAAGTAATTATGTACAGGGGAAGCAGTCACGAACGCCGCCTCGAGGCAACCGTGCCTTAAATTCTCTAAAATTATTTCTTGCCCGTAAAACTTAGCGTTAGTGCGACATGCTGTACCGAATTTCTGCGTATTCGCACCAAATTGCAGATAATGATAATAAAGTTATTAAGAATAATGTGTGATAATACAAAAATACAAAGCATAAAAGGTGATTAAATGTGTAAAATTCAATGTTATTTCATCAGAATACCTACAAAAATTTCAGGAAATTATAACTAAGCACTATTGGGCTAAGTTACTACATCGCCAAATTGAGTCGAGAATAATTTTGGTGTATTCCATTATGAACATTGTCCCGCAATTCTAAGACTTATGTTCGTAAGCACAAAGACTACATAATCCTCGTTCGTAGTGATATTCCATTTATTGGAATAGTACCACTAGAAGACAAAAGTAAAAAATATAGTAATTTAAATGTTTAAAATCAATTTCTCATGTAAATTGCATATTTCATTTCTGAGTCCTTATTACAAACTATTCTAAACAATTAACAAATACGCGACCGTGTGTACGCGTTCTTAATTTTTATATCGCTGTAAGAGATAAAAGTAGTCATAAGTTAGTAGTTACATTAAAATATTTTATGAATATTTTTTTATTTGAATATACGGCTTAATCATGTAAATGAAATTTAAAGATATTTTTGCTCTACTTTCAAATGAATGGTTTTAAAATTTTAAGTGGTGAATTATTTATCTAAAAGCTGTTTAGAATACCAAGTTGTAATAATATAATTTTATGAATAAACTTTTTAAATATATTTTATTGTTTCTTTTTTTATAGAACAATTATTTCTTTATGGACTACTTCATCTAGAAATATTTCAAAAAAATATGTGGGTAGGGTTTTTGTCCGTTACATAAAACTTGAATGATTTAGGTACAATTGAAGCTCACATCCAAACATACGTAGCTTATCGCAAGTCATGCAACG
>DWPV01000546.1:0-27754 GCA_018251915.1 Urbanus proteus proteus | reverse complement strand
AAGGTGTGTGAAGTCTACCAATTCGCACTTGGCCAGCGCGGTGGACTAAGGCCTAAAATCCCTCTCACTGAGAGGAGCCCCGTGCCCAGCTGTGGGACAATAATGGGTTGATGATGATGATGATGATATTATGAAGGTATTATATAAGTGGTCATTATTTGAAAAACATTGTACTTGCGATTGAATTGACGACCCGCGTAACAGTTACCATACCGGTCTGATAAGCAATGGATCCCGGGTTCGATCCCCCGCCAGATAGATCTGAATGATGAATTTAAATTTCTGTTTTGGGTCTGAATATTTGTCTTTTTATCTACATCCTACATCATCATCGCCATCATCTACTATGTCCACGTAATTTTGAATTTAATTTTACACACGACTACAGAGCATGTTATGAAAGTATGCTAGAACACTACTGCTTGTAAAAATATTCCTGCAGGTAAATCTTAATTAAAACTACATAACAACACTGAACACAATGTATTTTAAAAGATAAATAAATTTATTGAAGATAGTATACCTAATAACTTTTGTAATGAGAAGATATATCAGGATAAAGTGTGATAATCGTGATTAGGTACTTATTCATATTTTTTAATTAGCTTGTACGGATAAATGAAAATCTTAAGCCTTGCCATTTTCATAACTTTCTGAGGTTTACATTATTTTTCTTTCTGGCTCATTTTGAACGGCTGAACTCATTTTGACAGGTCAAGTATTTCTCGGGAAGATAGAGGATTTTGAATGAAATCATTTAACTTCTGAGGTGAATAAACGTAAATGACGCAGACTTTTTCACTTTGTCCCATGATACATAAGTACTCGTAGTGACTGCTGTTTACCAATTAACACACACACACATACACGAATACACAATCACCCAGACCCAGAACATAAATCTAAATTCATCATTTAGATCTCTGTCTGGCCGGGAATCGAACCCGGGACCCGTTGCGCGTCAGACCAGTATGGTAAACGTTCCACCACGCGGGTTGTCAAAAGCTAAATACTTATCTACACAAACGCTTCGTTACCACTTGTCGGTATTTACAAAAACCAAACGCTACACGCCTTAATCAACTCTACCAACTGACAGCGCATTAACTCGTCGAAAAGGTGATTAATGACCAAGACTTAAAATAGGAATCGGTGATTTGAAATTAATAGCCAACATTTCAGATCTAAGTGCCTTCGAAAATATTTTGACCGGTACTGATGGTTTAAGAATGTCTTATTAACCTGTCCATTGATTCCTATCGTCACGTATCCTCAACTTTCTCCTTCGATGACGCAACATTATTAACCGTGTAGTTACTTAGTCCCAAGTGATCCATTCTGATAGTGATCTAAAGTAATTGCTGGACCCAACTATCCGTAGACCTTCACGAACCCACGCATAAATCTTTATTGGAGAAATAAAAAGTCTCGACACATCTTGGGTCGGCCAATACTTTCTAATTTTGTACCTCGAGGCAAAACAAATGAGAGTTATAAAAGTACTGACAATTCATTAATACTAGGTCTATGAGAGTTAACACCCATTATCAAATATTTAGTACTGCCTACGGTTTCGCCCACTATATAAAGTTTCAGAGTATCACTCTTGTTATATTTAAAAGGTAAAGCATGAAATTACTATGAAGCTATCATGTTTCGAAAATAACTTCTTTATTTGCGAAACTTCTGTATCATTAAAATAATACCCATGAAAATATTTTTTAGAACGAAAGAATGATCTTTTACATCACTCATGTTATAATTAATCATATTCTCGCTAATAAAATTTCAAAATTTCATAAATCAGAATGTATTGATCCCATTTGTTAATTGGAAGAGGTACATGCTGTTCATCGTAACGAATCGTAATTTGTTAGTTCATGATTTTATTATACCGATAACATTGAAAATCGAGCATTGGTCATACCAGTAATTACGTACGTCAAGTGAATGCCGAAACATCGCTTTAATTAACAAGAAATAAGTTTCGAAAATAAAAAATATATAATTAACACTGAAATGGAAGTTCCAACTCCATGGAACCTGTTGAAAAAACTTTGGAAACAAGAATTTTTAAAATAACTATGATTTATACAAATAAACCAGAATCATGGGCAACTTTCACACGATTCTATTCGAGCGCCGAGGAAATTGGATGCGAAGATCTAGTAAGATTTCGTATGAGCGACCCAGTATATGGTTGGGTGTTGTCGCATATCTTCGACACGGTTGTTGGTTAACGGGTGGTATTTAAAACGGTCAGTGTGTCGAATTAAATAACACTTAAAATATTGCCCACACGCGCTAGTGAAAGCTGATGCTACAAAAACAGAGTAATTTTTGTGTCAGAACAACATATGAGATTTAATAAGTACCGGTATTCAAAGGCGTCACATTGCTTACAATTATTTTGATTCAAAAGCAATTTATCGGCAGCTATTAAAGTTTTCGGCTGAAAAGCTGGTCCTTATGTTATCTTTTTAAACAGAATCGATAATTATATAGTAGAGTTAAAATTGTACGTGTATACGTATATATTATAAAACATGATTTTATATATATTTTATATCGAGGTGCGCGTTCCTTGTATGTATCTCATGTGTTTATTACTGTAAATTTAAATTTTTCTAAGGGTGAAACCGAAAAATATGGCCTTCTTCGTCTTTGAAACTTAGTATTGTTTATTGGTACACTATAAACGTACAACACTTTTATAAATTATTCAAGCACTAGTCTCACATAGATTGTTTTACATTTCAGAGTGGAACATTGAGTGACCAAACGTCAAATGAAGGCGGTGGCGGCGGCGGCAATCCGAGCTCCGACACCAGCAATGCAGCGGAACCTTCAACCGACCAGCTAGCGATGGAGTCTTCTGAAAGAGAAACACCAAGCCACGCGTATAACGGACCGCCACCTCCTGTCCCACCGCCACACAATAGGAGACAGAATCCTCCACACCATCAGTCGCACCATCCATTAGGTAATATTGTAATTTTCAACACCACAATTAATTTACCAAGTGTATAAATGTGTTGTACCAGATGACAAATAATTATACTATTTTTCTAAAATGATATTTTTATATTTTCAGGTATGCCACGGATTCCGAATCATCACCCCATTCATTCTAAACCATTTGCTCTCGGACCACCAGTTAGCCATCATAAGAATGATATTGGACCCGGATTCAGAGGACCACCACCGCAGCAAGCACCACCGGCTGATACGCAAACTTCAGCCAGTGATAAAGTGTTCAGTGGCGCTGGAGACGTATGGCCAGCACCTGCTCCGGATATGCCCAAAATAGTATCTTTAGACGTGAAATGTGAAAAGAATGCGATGAGAGTCTTTCTTAGTTTCGATAAACCATTCTTCGGTATTGTATTTTCTAAAGGACATTACTCTAACCACCAATGCGTCCATCTTCCACCGAACCTAGGTAGAACTTCCGCTTCGTTTGAAATCGGTGCTCATGCATGCGGTACTGCAGGAAGTGGAGATCCAAGATACAGAGGTGACGTCGCCGCTGCTGGTACCTATTTCGAAAATGTTATAGTTATACAATATGACCCACAGGTTCAAGAAGTATGGGATCAGGCTCGCAAATTACGTTGCACGTGGCATGACCAATATGAAAAAGCTGTCACATTCAGACCTTTCCCCGTTGATATGTTGGATGTTGTACGAGCAGACTTCGCTGGAGATAACGTCGGTTGCTGGATGCAAATTCAAGTTGGCAAGGGACCTTGGGCATCTGAAGTTTCAGGGCTCGTTAAGATTGGACAAACGATGACAATGGTACTAGCTATCAAGGATGACGATGCGAAATTCGATATGCTAGTACGAGACTGCGTAGCTCACGATGGTCAACGCGCTCCTATACAATTAGTCGATAGGCGAGGCTGTGTAACACGACCAAAATTAATGTCAAGGTTTACGAAGATCAAGAACTTTGGAGCTAGCGCATCTGTTCTTTCTTACGCCCACTTCCAGGCCTTTAAGTTCCCTGATTCAATGGAGGTTCACTTCCAGTGTACCATACAGATTTGTAGATACCGATGCCCTGAACAATGTTCTGATGGCGCTCATAACGTCATTGCTCCTCATGCAGAGTATGGGCCACCTCAGATTGATTCTTATCCAGTGGGTGCAGAAGTAAGAAGAGATGAACGCCGAGTCAGGAGGCAACGACGTGCAACATCTCCTGAGAAAGAAGTGGGAGTGAACAGAGTTATTCGCGTCGTATCTGCTGGCGATTTGAACCTAGATTCCTCTGAAGAATCAACAGCACCCAGAGTTGTGCCAACTCCAGGTCTCGTGTGTATGACTACGCCAGGGTTCGCAGCTACGCTTGGTGCTCTACTTGCCACATTAATATGTTCATGCGCCGTGTCAGCTGTATTATTCTTTAAATTGCGCCCAATCACTACGTTAAAAAAGAAAACCGCCGCTATTACGACGATAGCTCGACCACATCCCACGACAGGGCCGCATGTCATCTCAAAAAGTCGATTTTACTCGTAACAATGCCTTTATTTAACATAATTTGTACATATTAGTGTGATGAGACTGAGTATGTAGACCATGCCAATTCTATTATATTTCGCGTGTTATCTGAGTGCTCAATCTTTAAGATGCGTTTTGGGCATCTTTATTATTTACTTAAATTATGATTTGTGGTTATTGAAATTGTAACTTAGACTAATGTAATTTAAAGGTGCCGTCATGAGGCTTCATTAAAATCAATGTCATCCAATACCTGACCAAAACTAATAAGTTCAAGTGCAGATTATCTGTTGTCACAGATTAGTTATCCAATATTTGGAAGTAAATCATTTCATACATGAAAATAGATTGATAGTGTATTTTTAAACCGTAATCAATATAGACAAAATTTAGTATTAAATTATACGTACCTAGATTAGTACAATCTTCTGTTACCTCTGTTCAAATTATGGTTTTTTGATATAGGGGCAACGGAAAACCTAATTTAAGGTTTAAGCGTCATTTAGGTGAACCGCTAGTAATAGTTTAAAGTAACTTGTCATTAGTATTAATATTATTTATTTTAGCTTAGTTCTCGTTATAGTCATTACTACCTACCTGTAATTTATTTATTTTATACCACCTGAGTACCTCCTCTTCTGTTTTTAATTTATTGTTTAATTGTTTTCATTTTTAATATTAAAGATTAATATACGAAATGTTACAAAGTTGTTTAATGTTGCAGAAAAGAAGCATACTTAGTTATATTACTATGATTAAATCTATATGACTTGAAGAATAAATGTATTAATTTTATATCTATTTTCGGACAAACGACAAATATCATGTAAAGTATATCTTCGAAAATTAAAAGCTATTCTCTAAAGACTGTATTATTTTGCTACCTTTTACATTTTAGTTTAAGACTAACATTATATCTAACGAGTTTAAAAAGTATTAACTTAAATAGATAACAAAAGTAGACAAAGTGACAAAATAAATACCACAGGTGAAATCCAGAAAACATACACTGCCATAATAGTTTAATTAAATTTCACTATGTTTTGATATTCTGAGGTCTGAAGTTAGAACTGATCTGATCTAAAGAATAGGAAAGCCACGGGAATAAATGTAATCCTAATAGAAACTAGATCCTTAGGCGAAGTAGGAATAGACATCTTCCATACAATTTGTAACAAGATATGGCTCACAGGGATATGGACGATAGAGAGGACTCATACAGTTTTTATTTCTCTACGGGAGAAGGGTTCAACAAAGTAATGTAACAATTAATGAACTACTAAAAGCGTTCTTATTAAAGAAGAAGCCGGGTTTGTAAAGGGAAGCTCGTGAACAAATCCTCATTCTTCGCCAGATTATTGAGAAGACACGAGAATTCAACAAGCCTACTTATATTTACTATGTTGATTTTTCTAAAGCGTTTGACTCAATAAAATGGCCAAAACTATGGAATACTCTGCTGGACTTAGGGACACTTAAGTACTACGGAGACGTCATTACGAAAATGGGACTGCTTCTGTACGGACGGATCAAATACTATCCAAAAGCTTTTATCATGCGTGTTACCTTAGAAGACTGGACCGATGATGATTGTAACGTCACCTAATCTTATTACGTACAATCTTATTACGTGCTTTAATCTCTTTAATGGTGTAGACGAAGTGAAGCTATAACCAGAAAAGCAATGGGTAAACTAAAAAAAATTGATCCTTATAAGCACCACTATTCAATGGCGCAATAGTTTTTTAATAAACCCATTCAACTCCCGACTAGGTAAATAAATAGGCTTCATGAAAATCGAATGATACTGTTTTAGTTTTTATCAAAATCGGCCTCAAAAATCCTTTCAGTATTTTTCGCATTCCTTATAGTTTCAGATATCCATATCCACTCTTGAAAAATCCAACCCGGTAAAAGAGCACCTACTATAGATCGACCATGCGTCAATTAAATAATAAAAAAAAATATTTTAATTTTTAATGAAAAACCATTCTCCGTAGCGGAAGCTACTACATAAAAAGTATCAAAATATATCAAAATAAAATAAACATTACACTTTCGTCATATAATTTATTCCATATAAAAGTTAACAAGTACTTTCGGATACACTACCTCGTTTCAACACTGAAAAGTCATAATACAACCATTTTTATTACAAACAATAAAACTTCGAAAAACGAAGCACGTTTTTAAATAAAACAATAAATATACCATAACCATATTGAAGAGACAGACTTGTTATTACATACTTGTTAGAAATGTAAAAATAAAATTGCACTTAGAGAAATTGAATTCTCATAAAACATTCTTATGTTATAATCATTAAAATAAATGCAAGATTTTTGGGTGGCATTTTATAATAAACAATATGTTACGACGAAAAATCGATAGATAGTGATACAAATCGTTAAACTGTTACGTTGAAACATTATTCATACTGTTTTGATTTGATATCAGTAAGTATATCAGTAAGTATATGACAATTATTTCTTGTGCAGATAAAAAAAACTACGAACGCTGTAATGTTATAGAATAGAATTATCACGATAGAACTACGACACTCGAATTAAACAGAGTTCGAAATGATGCAAAGTATAATGTAAGCCTCAATGTCCAAGGGTATTACGACGTTGTTTAGAAGTTTATGATCTATATTAATAAAAATAACATCTATATTTGCTATTAGATAAATAAGTTTCTGTTGTTAAGTGCCTTTAAGTTCTTCGTAGCAATGTATGTATTTTTAATAAAAGCAGTGAGCTTTAGATAACATGAACTGTGTATACGTTAAAATACAATTCATACGAAACAGGAATGACAAAAATTTCATTGAATCACTTTTTATCGATCTTTCGAAATTCGATACTAATGAATACTTATCAACTATAAATTAATCTAGTCATAGCAGTTACATTAAAGATTGTTACAAAATAATTTATAAAGTTAATCTTGAGCAACATAAGGGCATGAAGGAAATTAAGTTAGAAACAAACAACAAATAAATCCTAAGTAAATGCAAACAATACAAAAAGTGAAAATCTGAATCTATTATAAATTATTATTATAGAATTCATTGGTGTTTTAACAATCGTATTTTACAGTAAATATTAACTACAACTATCGATACTTGCCTAAATATACATAAAATGATCAAGTACCAAATTACCAAAGTAAATATAATTACGTATGGAGTATAAAGCGCTTATAACAAAAATATTCTACAATGTCATGAAACTAATATTTTAGGACTAACTGCAGCAATTATTTTCAAATAACTACAAAACAATATAAATATTTAATTGTTAGTTCCGAAGATGTATATTGCTTATCAAAGAAACGTAAATTACCTATGAATAAAGAAATTAGTATTTGATAAATATTTTTCATGGTAGTACAAATTTTCAATATTAAAAATTAAATTGGTTACTAAGATTTAATAAATCCAAATTAAGGCAATAATTTGATTCTTTTAAATTAGATTTATTAGGTCCTAAAATATAAAAATAAATTAGTTAACAAAACTAAGAATATGTTGAATGTTGAACTTTAAATTGAATCTATTTTAACGTCTGGTGACATGAATCTTACGGTATCATCGACATAATAGATTTGTTGAAGTTCAGATTCAACGAGCATGGACTCATTGGATTTGTCTTGTCGAGTCCGTTTACACATGACGATGATGAAAAAAATACTTTTGAAAATTACACATTCATACAAAATAGAAAATAGCCCATAAACTATACTTATCCTAATGGCATGACTCGACGTTTATTCTTACCTGCTAAACACAAAGAACACGACAATATCATAAATTAGTTTAAAACAAGTGCGAATTCTGTACAAAACTTATGCGTAAGTAAATGTATAATATTCACAAAAGTGAAAAAATGAATATATTCAGGTTTCATAGGACTTTGTCCGTAGCACGACTTAGCACCATCGGTTATATCGAGGCAGTTAGAACCATTAACGGAGCACTTTAGTAATAGTTCATACTAATTTTTAATAATTATACAAATAAAATATAATTTAACGTCTAATTCTGGTTATATATACGTATTGACTGACCTTAAAACTCGGACGAAGGTATACCAAATCATGATGAAGAATTGTTTGAGCAATTATTTGCTAACTCAATGACAGCAAGGTTGCGGTCATATCAGGAAAGTAGTAGTTAGTCTTGTTGGCTACTATAATACGATGCGATCGAAGGGAAAACGGGGTCACGGACCGTACTGGGGTGCAGTTATGAAATGTGTGCTTGTACTTAAAGTAATGTACGTAGATGAACCCTCCGAAGATGATAACTTCAAAGTAGCTTCATATAGAAATCAAGGCATCTTAATAAAATTTTATACGAAAAGGTTCGAAGTTTTAAAAGTTGTTAGGGAATTAAATATGATTGTAGGTATATAGACACAGAGGAAGATGATAAATAATATGAAATTGACTTAATATACGTGAAAATGAAACATTTGGCGAATGGGGCTATGACCCAAGAAATAATTTCGTTATCCAGGCCGCTAATAATGATAACAGAATAAGTATGTCTCGCGCAAATATTAAGTGACGCAGAAGCTTTAGGCAAATTTTTGATACACTAGAAAATGATACGAAAAAATAATCAAAACTATAGTAAAATTCTTTGTCAATCTTGCCGTGAAAGTGATGCTGAACCTTTATGCGAATTAAAATTATCATTATTGTTAAATCTATATATAAATAATGAAGACTAAAAAATATCGAAACCCAGTGGTGATAAAATGAATTACACAAACGTGACTTTGAAAAATAGTGACGAAGATTAGGAATCGAAAATTGCGGTCATGGAGCAACTTCAACATCATATGACAGCTTTCGGTAGATGTGGATGCGGGAAATGTGGTGGATTGACGAGTGATCGTAGTGTCATTCACGCTGTATGCGAAGGAACCGCGGGAGCGAGCACCGCGCTTAATCACACAACAATCTACGAAAATTTTGCAAATAGAGATTGGGACAGGACTTACGAATCGCAACCATAAAGCAAGTTCAGCATCAAGGGATGAGGAATAGGATTCAGGAATCGCGGTATATTATCAGCCTTCACGCGGTAGATGCAGAAGAGGTTGGTGCGGTGAGCATCCAGTAACCGTAGTGCAATCAACGTTGCGAGTGACCGTGCGGCAAGAGCAAGCGCGGCGCTCAATCACATAACTCAACACAACATACTAAAACATGGGGAAGAAGGAGTAGGGTTAAAGAATCGCGGCCATAGATCAAACAGCTTAACATCAACCTTCACGCGGTAGATGCGGATGTAGAGGGTGAGGCGGAGCGCCCAGCAGTCGTAGAGCCATCCACGCGGCCAGCGAGTGCGCGGCGGGGGCGGGCGCGGCGCGGCGGGCGGCGAGACGCGCACGCAAACGCTGCAGCAGTACCGCTGCTGCGAGCGCCGCGCCCGCCGCCGCGCCCGCTGCTGACGCGAACAACGCGCCGAAAGACACCGCGCCCATGCATATGCCGTATACCACCTGGAAGTTGTACGTTGAAATTAAAACAATTGTATAGTTTTGCTATCACGTATGCTATGTCGATGTTAGACTTTTTATTGTCAAGTACTGTTGTCGCAATTATTAAAATAGTCCATTCAGCAGATCAAAACAAAGTTAAAATAAGATTTTTTATACATTTCTAATTTGATCCTGGTGTAAATATACATACGAGTATACGTATGACTTTTAAAGCTACGACACATGAATTTATAGTGTGTGGTATAAATTGATAGAGATTATTATTAATTTTATAAGGCACTTTTTAAAAATAGCGGAAAGGTATAAGCAACTTCAATAAAAACTTTTGATAAAAAAATGAATGTTACGACATACCTCTTCACGAATCCTTCCACTGAAGACAGTAACGGGTTCCCTGGACGGTCCAAAAGCGAGGTCCGCTTCAGAGACCACTTCATATATCCCGGACACGCCCACATCGGCAGACCTGGCATCACGCACGGTGCGTCGTTTACGCAAGGACCTGGGACCAGCTACAGCTGGCCCCGGCTGCTTCGCCGGTACCACGCCGTCGCCTGAAGGTTCAGGTTTGATATCCGCGCCAAGATTTCTAGGGCCGTGGGGGAAGCGCTCTCTGTCACTGAGATCAGATGGACGATCCTAAAAAAGATTTAAAATTATTAGGACTTTAAAACATGAAGGTTCCAATTGCGATAGGATAATTAGAAGTAACGACTACAATGTCGTATGAAATCTGGAAGAAATATGCCATTAAATCAAAAACGTTTTTTCAAGTCTATTTCTTATTGTAAGACATAGTGTCGAGCTTGAATATCTTAGTAAATGATTGCTTACAGTGAAAGGTCTAGCCAAAGCCTCAACAAGTTCCTCCACGGCGGACATGCGGTCTTCATCAGATTCCACGACCGGCGCCGGCGCTCTCTGCGGCAAGGGAGCGGGAGCCGGCACCGCGTCACCTGATACCTCGTCACCGAACGCTTCTTCCAACGGCAGGCGCTGGTGCTCCTCCGCTAGACTCATGTCTGATTCTTCTATGGATGAGTCGCTGGAAAAGAAATTGAAATGCTCACAATTGTTGCGAATATTATCTAGACTTTTTTCAACATCCTGAGTAATCCTTACTAGAAAGCATTGTTTATAAAATTAATCACACGATTGTAACATGTGGATTTATTTAGTACTCGTAGTTGCTCTTGATACATTGCAACTACATTTTTTCTGATTACCTGATTGTAATGAATATTTGTAATTAACTTAATATTCTCCAGGATTTTTTCCTAACTTCGATCACAGATGTAATGGCCACTCCATTCATCGTCCTAGTGTGCATAAATGAACATATCAACAATCAACATAAATCAATCACTTTAAATCAACTTTCAACATACCCAATCTCGTTATGATCCTGATGTGTCCTATCATCTTTTCTGTCTAATGCACCATGTCCATGCGGGGCAACACCAGCCAGCTGACAGTGGTCCAAGCAGCCATGCCTGCAGATCTCCACCTTACACCTAATGTGCACGCTCAAGGCATCAGGGAACTTGAACGCGTGGAAGAACGCGTACGTGATCACTGTCGCTCTCTCGTCCGCTGCTTTCGCTTTGAGGAATCTGGAATTACAGATACGAAGGTTAGAAATATTAGATGATTATATCAGCTTATTTATGAAATGAAGTATTATTTACCACAATTCCTTTACGTGTATGGAGGATAGGATCTGGTGTATGATGGCATGTGTCAAGAGCGGTGTGGCTTATCTACGCGACTGTCACGTTAGAAACGTAATTTGTGACGAAGAAACCTCGAGCACTACAAACTCTCAACCTGCGAGTAAATGTCGGCTAATGAAATGTATGCAGAGAACCTAATATTCTTGTGAGCCTAGTTTACTAGAAAGATGGCTAAATGTGTCTTTATCAAATTCAGTAACTTTTAATGATATTTATTGTACTGCGATAGTTCTCTCAAAATTGAATTACTGTTGCAAAAAATGCACAAACAATTAGAGTAACTTAAAATAATATTTCATTTGTTGTCTTGCAAGATAATAAATCGTTAGTACCCACAGGAAATATGAACAGCTTAATATTAGATACAAACATATTCTCAATGAGCATATTCAAATGCTCAACTCAATATTCAGCAAGGCTTTGATTCCCACGTAGATTGGAAGCTTTCTATAAAGCAATTGGCCTTTCACCTCTGGGATTGCAGTCGGCACCAGCCTATTTCAGATATTTAAGTGAGCCTTAAAGAGTTATCAGAATGGAAAATGTCTATTTAGTTTTATTGATACCCCTATCTACAGATGGAACATGTTGGAATGTTGATTCTGAATGAACAGAGATCTATCTTATTACGCTACGTTGTATGTGATTGATATAAAATATTGTAATGTAATAATATAGATACATTGAGTCGGGATTTTCATGGATTTGTTTGCGAAAAAAGTATCAGATTTTTTATTTTTTAACTTTTTTAACGCGAATGAAACCGCGGGGATCAGCTAGTGGTTGATATGTAGGTTGGTGTAGCAGTATATCCATGATTATCATCAATATGGAAAATTAAATCTAAATCGTAACCCTGCATTAGTTGACACTTGTGACTTTTAAAGTAATAGGGATTCTACGTGAAGCTGATCAAAAATACGTTGTCATTCCTAAGGCTAAAGATGGTCAATTTAAGTTAACCGGCATTTACGATCTGCCAACGAAATGCAAGCACAATTTATAGTTAGAAATAATTGTGGCAGTGGTGGCTTTCCCTATCAAACCATACTGGTTTTGCGACCTTTAAAACAATTCCAAAATATTTCTTGTGGGTTATAATCCAACATTTTCCCAGACTTGTTTAACAGTAAAACATCAATTACAAGCATCACAGGTGATAAGTGTCTTGGCTTGCGACCCGTACAATCTTTTCACGACTCTAGCACGAAGCGAGATAGCCTTACAAGTAATCCACGACCAATATGGTAAGAGCATCATTATGAAACGGTTTGAGGGTTAATTGTGAAACTCAGCGACCTATAGGTGGCAAAACATTGTGGTAGACTCTAGAGACACCGCCTGTAATTGTAGTAGCTCTACGTGTAGTAGTTTTGCCTTCAAACCGCAATTTATACATTCATGAGGAATTTGAGCCAATGTTGGATAAAGGTGGGAGATCTAATGGGGATTTTTGGCAATAGTCACCGCGCTTGACATGCGTGTAAGTGAACGTTGATATTACACAGCACCCAGCTGCCCATCTTCAGGATTTTGTCCTTTAGTCGTTTTATTCTAAATACTCTGAAATAAACGGCTACACGACACCTGTTAGACTTACGGCTACGCTTTATCTCACCTGGATATCATTTTCGGTCGCAGCACACACCCGTACTCGTCCGAAAGCTGAATTATATGCCCAGAGCCGTCTGAAGCTGCGCACGATTTCACTCGCATGTCGAATTCACCTGAAATTAAAGAAAACGGAAATTATTTATATTATACTAGCTTTTGCGCGCGGCTTCGCACGTGTTAAAATTACATATAAACCTTCCTCTTCAATCACTCTGTCTATTAAAAAAATGCATCAAAATCCGTTGCGTAGATTTAAGCACATAGGGATATGGAGACAGAGAAAGCGACTTTGTTTTATAGTATGTAATGATTTATTGTTTAACGGATATAGTATAACCACAAGATATAACTCATATTGGTTCGATTATGAAGACATCACTATTTTACTATTTCTGTTTTATTATTTCTACTGATATCATTTCTCACAAATGTATTGTAGTTAAAACTTTCCCGACTACGATTGCCTCTTTCATATTTTAAATCTAATCTAAACAAATTGTATGTAACGGCTCTATATAAAATATATTAATATTTCTGGGTTCATCGGAAGCTAAGTCTTTTTACGAAATTTTATGAAAAAGTCTTTCAACAAATAACGCATTGAAGAAATAAAATTTCTCTTAAAATCTAAGTAAACCCTTAAAAGTTTCCAAACAACGCGATGCGATTCGACGAATCAAAACTAAACCACAAAGGTATACTAATTCGTCCATTTGTTCCGCCACCAAATTTGACACGAACCGATGATTACAAAATGACAAACATCCACAATTGAGAATTTGTGGAAAAAACAAACAACTGTAACCACAAAATCACGACGCGAAAGCTTACCTTACCTCAAGATTCAATTAGCTCGGGTGAGGTTAAACGAAGTAATTAAAAGGAAGTGTGCAAACCGCATGTTAAGGAAGTAAATATTTAATGAACAGGCGCTAAGGAAACTCAGCAATGTTTGTATATTAACAGCTATTGTAATAGATACTTAGTGCCGGAAAATACTGGTTAAGTTGCATTCCACTATTCATACCTGTAAGACTCGTAGAAGTATACCTACCTATCTATCTTTATCTAAGTCTTTATTTTACCTACCCAATTAAGCGGTTCATATCACTGTGATTAAACTATATTGCATTACAGGATTTGTTTGAAATTAAAAGAACTACTTATTTTAGATTGCTGAAATATGATATAGCCAATTAAGCTCATGAGATTTTTGATAAAAAAAATGCTAAATTAACTATGATTTGATTAATTAACTATGAGATCATTAAATGAAAATACTAAATGTAATATTAAAAAGTAATGTTATATTTAATAGTAAGAAGAAAATAATTCAAAAAGAACTCTTGTAAATAATCTACTTTGTTTTTTATTTACATTTATAATGTAAGTACATACAATGTTTGTGTATTTGTTTAGATAAAAAAAATATAGAAGGATTTATACTTATTAAGACCTTTTAACCCGACTGCAACTAATGCAACCAAATTTCAACCAACGTTTGCAAATAATATCAAAATCCTAATCATTTTTTAAATGTTATAGGTACCTTATATACTTTAACACTTAAGTTTTTTGAACCGTTGTTACCAAAATGGCTTGCGAACGTTCCGCTCAATTATGTTATTTGAGCTTATGAACTTGATCCGAGAATAGTTTGTTGATAATTATTAACGATCGCTGTTGCCGTCTTTCTCACGTTTCAGTTTGCTTTCAATCAATCAAATTGATCATTTAATTGTGCTGTGAGAACGGTTCATTTATACCTACAAAGATAAAAATACTTTTATTTGATATCTCATCATACAACTTAAAGAAGAAGAGGACACTAGGAATTAAGAATACACTTGTCGCTAAGGGAGGTACCACCGTCACACCAATTTCTAGCGGATACCAATTCTTTTTTCGTTGCTTGATCCACAAAAAAATTAGTTTTCTTTGTAAGCGAATCTAGTAAGTTTAGCGAGTTTTTTAGATAAAATTTAATGGATTTCGAAGTACAGTGTACCATATTATCATTGATGACTCACACCTCACAAGTACAACATTTAAGGAACATTCCTCACAAGTTAGTTTACTAATGTACCACATGGCCCGCACGGGCTCTAAGGTATCTTAAGGTATTCACATAAAGTTAAGCCCCGCCTATGAATGGTACTTTGTTTTATCAATGTGGGTTACTTATGTACCATTATAGTTATTTTAAAGTGTTAATGTTTCTAATTTAGTATCATTCCAATTTGTTGATATATTGATTAAGTAAGCGTTATAAGCTTAAATTAAAACAAAACCAGGAAAGTTACATTTAAAAAATATGTAATTGTCGTTACGACTCCATCGTGACAATTGTATCCAAAGTACATTTCGAAGTAAACAGAAACAAAAAACATAGGTACTACAAAGATAGGTCAAATCAAATCTATATATCACTATGTACAGCCAAATTAATTTCTAGAGCGGTACATTTCTAATACAATCAATTGCATCAAACAAATAAAAAATCAAAGCAAACTGTCAAACTCATTTACCTCATTAACATTAAGTATACATTGTTCCAAAGGCCACGCCACACTATCCCCATTCCATCCTTACCACTCCGCGGACCCGTTAAGCAAACTCATTCGTTCGTATTTGTCAAGTTTACTTTTTACTATTCTTTATACCGTTAACGTGTTTGCGCACTAATATTACCCTGTTAGAGACGGTTTTACGAGCTACGTGTAGGAAAACGGAAATTCGATTTGTTTGTACCAAGCTATTTTTAGTTGGCAAATATTTATTAGATTATAATTTTTTCACACGTAGTCGCATAGTTAGGTATAGTTTAAGGAACTCTGTGGTTTTCATTACGGCGGCTGAGGTATTTGTGTGTTACAACAAAACCAAAATCTTCCTTCTCGTAAAGTTTATTATACTAATTTCTGACTTGAAGCTGGAAAATATGATAGGTACTACTTTAAATTGATGATTGATTTAAAAAAATAAGAGCGCATGGCAATCGTTCTCTACAGTTAGTAGTGAAAATTACGTAACTACCGAATTACCCATAAAATAAATTACATTTTGTTATCAAAGCTTTAAAAAATCATTGATTATCCAATTGGATTTAATAAAATCAGAATGAAATATAATTTTTTTTTTTTAGTTGCTTTTGTGGCAATTAAAAAAATAAATATAAACTATTTAAGAGGATTGCTACCTCCGTGCTCACTCATAATCCTCGTGCGAAATACCTATATACAGTAATCATGAAGCGTAACCAAATGTAAAACAACTGCTAAAAATTTAACAACCCTTTACGTACAACCATTAAAATAATTTACGTTTTAATCTATGTGCAAATTACCATTACTTTGTAGCTTAGTGTAGTTTCACTTCATCGATATATTGAAAGAATGGTTATCATTTGAAAATCACCTGTAGGTTTTGCTCACCCATTAAAATTGAACGGTCGCTTAAACGTTGCATAAGTATAATAACGCTGTAACTATACGTGTAATTACAAGCATATTTTGTTACATGTTGTCTTGTGTTAGAATTAACTAAAACTGTGTAACTACGTGTAGAGGAGTAGACAGTCTAACTAAAACCTTAGGTCTTAGATTAGAATATTGGACTCAATGGAGTAAACAGTATCCTCATAAGATCACTTTTACAATACTACCCTTGTGACTACGCCAATGATTTATCAATTACTAAATATGTCCATTGTGTGTATATTAGTCGGTAAATTTATCAGACGATTACCGGCGCTCTGGAACTGCCGTATTTTGAAAATACAGCCACACTAAGCAATCTAAATTTATTATCAGGAGTAGGAACGCAACTGTGTCCAAGCTGAAGTGTGTAAATACTGTAAATCTCAAACCTTGTCTGGTGTTAGTTACAGATGTATAAGGGCGGCAGTAGCCACCTACCATTCTGTGGAAAGCATAGTTACTCCTACTTCTATATTATAAATAACCGACTCCATTAACACCGCCCACGTGTCACTTAAGTGATTTCGTAAGTTGACGCGTAAGAATAAGTATGAGTAGATACCTACTTAGATGGCGCTAACCTGCTCGTGGCAAGGTTTGAAGAATGTTACTGATAAAATAGATATGTGAATATAGGTGACGTGCAGAGACAGTAACTGTGACTTCACATGGTATAATACTGTAGTTTGTAGTGAAGATATTGAAAGAACAGTGGTGCGTGCCGTGTAGTGTCAGTATGTGGATGTCGCAGGATGAATGTTCCTGTATAACATAAACACCTACTACGGTTACCAATATGCATGTTAGGCGTCGTGACTATTGCCAAAAACCCAACCAGGGAAGGCCTATGTCTAGCACTAGACCTTAACAGGCTAATGGGGTAAACAACCTGTATGTTTTATCTAATTCCCAGATAAAACATAGGTATTATTATTATTAAACGGCAAAACAAAGAACAGGAAATGTAGGTCAATTATAATATACATGAATTATTTATAAGTAAACGATAAATTTATTATTATATTACGAAAATAAACCTTATTTAGGGACAGTAATTACGATGCAGGTTTTTATATTTAAATATAGTTCTTTAATTTATTATCTTTTTCATACTTTGAATAATTTTAATTTTATAGTTAATACAAAAAATACAGTTATTATATACAAATAAATATATATTTCGATAATAAAAGGATTCTAAATCGAATAAGAACAAGAAAATAAAAACTGGACCTTTTTATATTATTTCTTCTTTCCTTCCTTTTTCCTTATTTTTTTCCTTTATGACTGTTAATAGCCAATAAATTATTTGCAACAGAGTAAATACCCAACGACCACTTTTACCTTTTAACGAACGTGTGAGATTATTATAAGCACGTGTGATTTCATATAAATTTGTAGGCGCTTTCTAAATATTTTCTACACTATAAGGATAATTGCATTAAGTTACATCATGTATATGTATGAATGAAGTTTAGTAGAAAAATCAAAGAATTTATACTTGTGCAAAAAAACTACATATTTATAGTAATTTATTAAAACACAATCTGGATAAAGCATATTATATTTAATGTTCCTTTTTTAATTGATATGTATATTATTATTGTAATGAAAAATTGTTGTAATAAATAAAATCATTCATTATAGCAAAGTATGAACCATTTATAACGCGAATGTGCAAACAATGTGTATATCTTTAATATTATCTACGTAAAATATAACTAACAATACTTTTTACGAATGTTACTACAGACATGATTAATAAGTAGGTATATGCCATTATTAATAGGAACGCCGAAGGAAAAGAAAAACGACCGAGGAGTCAACCGCTAGGAGCTAATTACACTTGAATTTAATTAAATTGTGTAATAATTTATATGACTCATATGGCATCTGGTACTGGAACGTGTCTTCATTAGTGCGAATTAACATATGTCCAAATGAATTGCCTGTACATATTTTATTTTAAAGCAATTTTTCAAGATACGTGGGTGTACAGGTATACAATGTCTTGAAGTAATATCTATACAAATAAATAAAATTAAAGTGTCTGTTTGTGATTTCAAAATATTTTTTTTTACTCAATGCATATAAAAGTGTACACGATACTTACAACGAAAATGCAATTTAAAAAAATGTCTGTCTGTCTGTTTGGCTGAGCTAATCTTCTAAACGACTGGGCCGATTTTGACGGGACTTTCTTTGGAAGATAGCTGGAGGTCCAAGGCGTAACATAGGCTACGTTAATTTTTGAAAAATCCATTAGCGCGCTCTCCACGCTCATGCGCATGCCGTCGCGGGACAGCGGAATGACTTTCATATTTAAATATGTATTGGTTTTTACTTTTTAAACGCGGGTGAAACCGCGGGGTTCAGCTAGTGAAATATAAAACATGTTATTCTGCATATTTGTATGAATCTCTTTCTTTTATAGCCCTCATTACCTGTCGTAAAACATGAGTTATGATATTAATAGTTTCCTTCATATTTACGAGAATGATTTAGATTAGGAACGTAATTTATCTTTCCATATCAGACATTTAATAAACTTGAATGAATGGATGAATGAAATGATATCAGACAATAAAGTTATGATTTACGAAACTATGTAGGTGTAATGGCAATTTAATCCACTGATTTACATGTAGAAGACAGTGGAAATTAATTATATTATATTATAAAAGATTATTTATTGAATTAATATTGCAAAAGCAATCAAAGCCTAGTTCTAAGAATTTTAGGCATGACTAAATATGATAGAAACACCTGGGGCTAAAACACTCCCTACTGTTTTCAAATTTATGTGAAGTTTAACAATCCACAAACATATATCAATCATATATTTGTAAATACGTCAATGTTTTATACATAACGATGTTAGATGAACAAATCATGGCTAGAGTTATGTTTTTTAAGATATTAATCGAGGAGTACCTAAATAAAACATTATGATAACTATCTAACGAAACATGACAAATTAATAAGTTCCTTATCTAACCTGGCACTAATCCGCTTGGTAATACGTACCAAATTCGATATTCGATTCTCAATCGATTTTAAAAGTCACGTACTTAGAAAGTATATCTGAAATAGTCTTTCTCTTACCTCTGTAGTCGTTGATAGCTACGACCAGGGTCAACGTAGAGCCGAGCGGAACGATGCCGGACACGGGAGGCGCCCAGGGTCCTTTTCCTGCCTGAATCTCCATCCAACAGTCCACGTTGTCTCCTAAAAATAAATGATTACAAGTTAAATATAATTATTATTACACTTATTTCTGCCTTATAACACCAGTGTCACGCTGCTGTGTTCTGATTTGAAGGGTGTGGTTAGGGAGGCACACTTATCCGAGGCGTTCCAACTTAGTCCTCAGGGGTAGCAACGCATCTATGATCGACCTCTGGTAGGACTGTGATTTTATCTGAGGTTGATTACAGATGTCCATGGGCGGCAGTGGCCACCTACCATCAGGTGGACTGCATGCTCGTTTGCTACTTCCATCATATAAAAAAGGTACCTAAATCCTATTTTTATTACAGGTAAATGCGTAAATTTAAAAGTTGCGAACCTAATAAGTTCGTGGAACTATCTTCGATGTATTCACCTGTACTTTTAGTTTCATACAACTGTACTATTCTAAGACTGAAATTATAGAGCAACATTTTTTTATAATATGGAAAAAACAACCTGCTGCTAAAATTTTTAACCAACCCCAGTTAAGATCAGATTCTCACTTGAAGTTAGCCACAGATATGCTAATCCCTGGTGAGGAATTAGTTCAAACCTTACCACACCCTTCAGACAAACAGCAACGCTTAATGCTTGTCATTAGGTAGAAATAGCTGTAGCAGTGAGGTCTACGGAAAGTACCTTTAAAGTATAAAGTTTACTCCCTTTAGTAATGCCTTTAAAGGTTACTCACCCCTAAAGTCCAGTTGAACAACGTCCAGGTCAGCAATCACCATCGGCGGCTTGGACGCGGTCTTCTCGTAATCATTGAACCATTCACATCGGAGCCTCTTCGCCTCATCCCACACCTCGAGGAGATCCTTGTCATACTGCACCACCACCGTGTTCTCGTAGAACTGCCCGTGTAGGTCTGGAAAAGAAAATGTTTTGATTTTGTGTCTTGACGTAGCAATCGTAAGCAAATTACTTGAGACTTAGGAGTAGGTAAATGTTTAAAAAAATAGTCAAGATATTTTTAATCATGAAGTAGAATAAGTATGCGTCAATCGAGGTAAATGTTTAGAGGTCATGTTTAATGTATGAGACGGCAATTAAAATATGTACTACAGCTCTTCCCGAAGTCAAACGTTTAGAACTTATTTGGATCACCGTCAAGAACGAGAACTACTCCAATGTTTATGCCAGAGGGTCTACTATTATCTTGGTTCATACATTTTATTACATTTCCATCATAATTTAAATTATATTCTTTACATGTTAAATCTTGTTGCCTGCGATGAGACATCTTCACAAAAAATATTCTGATAACAAAATATATTTTGACAATTTGTGTCGCTTCTTTGGTCGCTTCGCTCTTCGTCTCTTCAAAATTAATTTACTATGATCTAATTTTCTATAACACCTTTTGATAATATAATTTATAATTTATTGCTAAAGCTTGTGAATATTAAATTATGTTCATAAAACTTTTATGGCATTATGGCTGAACTCATTTATTATAGGAATTTGCATTTTATGAAAAATTCGTCGAACTCCTTCAGTTTGCTGCGTTGTTACAAATTAAAGATGTTTCAAATATACAGGTACGTATACTAAAAATTTTCTCCACCGCCCATAAGACTACTTAACAAAAACGTTTAATTTTTAAATCCTTATTATTGCTAGGGCTATACGCGGATGAACTCACGCAAAAAGTTGAAGTCGTCCGAAGAACGCGGATCGAACCAGAAGTCGAGTCGCTGGGTGTTGCACGCGAAACTCACCCTTAAAGGTCCTGGCACGTACGCACGATCCATTAGGACATTAATCTTGTGGGTCCACGCGTCATCGTCATATCTAAACTCTATTTCCTACGGCGTTAAATGGATTTCTCATTGTCAGCGGTGGAGACAAGTTGTGTCGGATGGTTATAAGGTGTATGGTGGGTCGGTCGGAAATACGGTTGGTAGGACTGGATCAGGGTTGGCGTCGCGTTGACGGGCGGTTGAGGGAAAATGGTCTTTGTGTGCAGAGCTATGCAGTCGGGCGGGTGGCGATTCCGAGAAACAATGCGCGCGCTGTTCGGGAAAGGAGCTGGCCGCACGCCGTTATACCACACTACCCGTATAGTAGCAACTAGGAATCGCGGTGAAAAACACTACTTTGTTACTTTGTGCAATGGGACCGACCGGCTGCGATCTGTCGTGGAATCGCCGCGAATTCGTCGCCACTAAAACTTGTGGATAACGCAAGTGTAATAATGTCAATATATAGTTATTTTTCTCGGCATATTCAGTTTTCTGCAATAACGGACTGTAGTGTGGATTTTTTGGTAATTAAGTTAAACTATCAGGTGAAATGTTGTATAAATATATTGAATTCTCTTTATTATTGACTTAAAAATATAGCGAATTAAATACATAGAAAATGTTTATAAGTTTTTAGGTCGGAAAAATTGTAAAATAAGTCGGTAAAAGTCACCATTATAAGAATTTTTACTTTTGTTTTACATGTAGCTACGTTGTTACTTTAATTATTGCGAAATAAATTGTAGGTACCAACTAGAAATGAAATAGGTATCTATGTGTTTAGTTAGGTTTTTTTTTCGAAATTTTCATTTAACTTGCAAATACAAACACAAAAAGTGCAAAAAGTTCGTATAACTTTCAAAGATAATTAGGTCAAATGATCCAGTTTCATTTAAACGTAACAGTATCAGATTTTTAGCCATCCAGCTTCTGAAGTTTCGCTTCTAACCATAGGACCCCAAATTTACCACTCCCACTGATTTTCCACCCTATATCCTATTCTTCAGGTCACCAATCCAACCTCAGGATTTCCCTCAACGTCAATAAGTTTAAAACACTTTTGGCATAAGATTTCTTAAACTTCTCAGTACTGAGAAGCAAGGGCTATACTCGTAAGACTTAAGTACTGTATTCAACCGACACATAACAATTTTCGTAATATTTTTATGATACGATTATATTGTAATTTGAGATGCATTATAATTTTTGACGAGAAAGGAACTAATTTATACATTAGTGGGTGGTCGAAATAACCCATACTTTTAAGTTCTACGTAGCAGGTAGTCAAGATATTGAGTATTTACTAGTATTAATTTTACAATTGAATATACCTTGCTAAAATACTTAGCTAACTACCGACGCACAATATTGAGTTATTATTTAAAGAAGTCCATTATTTTTGTGTGGCGTGCACAAAATTTAATTAAACCGTAATATAATTCCATTAATTTTTTGGCTTCAGTCACACAAAGCACATTCATATGTTAGTCATACGCAATATTTCAACTGTATGACTTGTCCATAGACTGGAGATTGACTAGAAATGCCAAGGAAAATTAGTTAAAATTATAAAAGTATTGAACTGGTTTTCATAATTTTTATTTGTAGTGAAAGCAAATACACATAATTATATAGACCAGTGATTTCCATTTATGACAAATGTACCAAAATAGCTTAAACACGATCACAGAATGCTTTTCAGCTTGAAAACTAAACTGAAACCATTTACAAAATATTGCTTTGACAGTGCTAATATGTGAGGTCATTTTCTTACTTGCATATTGTTTTGTAGACGAAAAAAACTGAAATTGCACAAAATCGTTCTCCTGCTAAAAACATTATTTAAACTGTCAAAGATTTGGTTTGAATCATAGTTCTACACATCGATATTCTTTCAACAGCTTACCTGTACAAAATAGTATTGATAACGTTAGTCCAACATTAAAATTATAAGTCTATCTGTATAGTATACTATATACACTATATTCTATTTTATGTATACTATACTATATACTATTCTATATTCTAAACCTTTCATAAAAACCTCAAACCGAAAAGGTTGTAACGTAACATTCAAATCTACAAACAATATTCACGCTTACCTGTATGCCACTTCAATATTTTATTGTTCTGTGGACTTTCATTATTTTTTGACCGAGTGAATAATAGAGCAATTAACAGTCGATATCTCAATTAAAAGTGACGGATGCGAGCAATTATATTAACGTATAGAGTCATAAAACAATGACAACTGTTAATTATTGCCATCAATTTGTTACACGAACACCGGAGCAAGAGAACATAAAAATTTCCGACGAACATCATCAGTTCTATAATATTTTTATAATTATTTTGGTAAGGTGGTAAAACACCTCTTGATTCGCATATACAAATGCTAATTACTATAAATTCTAATATCAGTTTTTGTTTGTTTGTTTGTAACGCCTTCACGCTTTAACTACTCAATAGATTTTTATGACATTTTGCACACATTGAAAAGGACATAGAGTATTTTTAATCCCGAAAAAGATATTACTCCAGAGGGAAATAACTTTTATACCTATGGCCTGTTATTTATCCGACACGTTACTGAAATGTGTATTTTTATTTTATTCACAATAATTTAACTATGATAATCGCACTGCCATTAATCTGCTTATATAAATCAGAGTCAGATTTTATAAATTATAGGACCACAATTATGTTCAGATGCTAACCACAAATCCTAAGTGCCCACAACAACCTCTTAATAACAATTGCCAAACTCAAAACTAAATTGTGATAGATGTGGTTTTAATTTTATTGCAAGTTATTTATTTTGACTTTTGATAGTTGTATTGTTGATAATACTTATGATTCATAATATTGTTGTGTCCAATAATACTCTTGTATTCTGTAAAATACTAACAAGAGTTTGATTTCGCTGTAGGTATTAAGTTTCGCAAAAGGGAATCGATGTTTTAAAAATTTGAAACTCGATGTTTGATTGTCCCACTACTCACTACTCTACTCACTACACTACACACTACACTACTACTCACTACTAGGCATGGCTGTCTTTTCAAAATGGGAACGGCTACTATAATGGCCAAGTACGTATTGGTAGAGTTCACAAACTTTTGTGACCTTTTGCCACTGCCAAACACTCGCATATCGCAATTATTCACACACAATGTTAATTATAACAAAATTAACGCTTTCTACACTCATAACCCCACAATAAAATGCTCATATCATTTCTAAACTAGACAATGCGATGTCACCGGTCACTATCCTCTTATAAAGAATATGATTTCGAAACTCACCGCAAATTCAACTTTCCATACAATAAAATGAACAGAATAGCACTCCTGACATTCCTGACTTTTAAACATCATGTTTTTTACTCACTAAAGCGGACATTATCGCGTGCAGAATCATGTATCTAACTGGGTGTTCGTGGCCTAATGACCTACGAATGAAGTGTATTGTATAATAATGTTAAATGTAATGCTAGCGAATATTATAATCGTCGCAAGTAAAGTACCCATTGGGAGACGTATTTGAACATAACTTTTTTGTGTACTACTGTCGAGTTTATCTCCACTTTTGTTAATTGCAGGAGACCTTACGTCTACTTACTGAACACTTACTGAATGATATTTATCTTAAAAAATGGAATTAATTTTGTTGTTTCTGAGTGACTGCATATTATTTCTATCTTTTACGGAACATCTGCCTAATTTTAAAACTCCTAATCATTCAAATTTTATTGTAACCTAAATCGCCTACTTACAGTACTTATTCATCTTAAGTTACTATCAGAACCCCGGTTAAAGTTTGAAGAAGTTACAAGAAGATAATATTAATACAAATGTAGACAAAAATATCACTTAAATACATAAAAAATGTACACACATAAAATATTTACAATTCCAAGCATTAACCGCAAAGGAAGCGAAGGGAAGTCGAGATATAAATCCTCGGTGTTTTACGATGACCGCAAGTACTAAGTGATTATTTCCTGTCCAGAGTAAATAATCATGATATGAGATATCGTATGATATATTGCACAACAATAAAATATAGGAAACACACGAGATACACCTTATTGATCAAGAAACAGGGTTGGCACTGCAAGACATTTGTCAATGCAAGCAGTTCGCTTGTTTAGTAAACTTAAACATAATACTCGGAGTGCTTTATGACGTCATAACCGATAGAAAAGGCAGTTTTCCTGTTAGGCATATCTACTTTCGCACGCGTGTCCAACAGCATATATACCCAGTGGCGGAGCATGCAGTCCACCTGATGGTAAGTGGCCGCTGCCGCTTATGGACATCTGTAATCAACCCCAAATAAGATCACTGTTCTACCTGAGGGCGGCCAAAGATGCGTTGCTATCCCTGAGGATTGAGTTGGAACGCCTCGGACAAGTTTGTCTCCCTTACCACACCATTCAAACCAGAACACAGCAGAGCTGAACACTACTGTTATTAGGCAGAAATAGATGTGGCGGTGAAGCCGCCGAAGTCGAACCATAAGGTGTTTTACCTTTAAAATTAACTAAATACCTCCTTTCCATTAAAGTCTATATTAGAAAATAATTATATTATTGTTGACTACACCCCCATATTTATCCTACCCTAGTTAAGCAGCATTTGCGTTTTTATGTTAAAATTTTAAGGATAATATAATTAATTACTATTCATATTGCCTCATGCACCAGTTATCGGCTGAATGAACTCTGACCTTCTTTGCTTAAGTGAACCATGAAAAGTTCTTCCATCTCCAAACTTTACGTTCCCACACATCTGATTTTACCACGTGCTATAAATACCACCGGTATACTATAAACGGCTTAACGTTTCTATTATACTATTTTTATTTGATTATTACCCAGTCTCACTAATAAGCCTATGATAGGCATTTATATGCAGTAACCAAACAGTTAGCGTGTGGAAACGAAATTCGTGACTTCGTCTTCCGTTTGTTCTGAGGAGCCAATTAAACGAGAGGTTTATGTAGTCTGTTTAGAATAAAATAAATAAGTGCTTTCTACATTCGTAGACTAAGACTCCTCGTGTCGTGGGCGTTATTGACATACACGTTTTGGGTGAGTCTTGCCGAGATAATTTCGTCTTGATAAAACTACACCTCGGCGAACTCTCTCGATTAAATCGGCCTAATAAATCTATAGGTACCATTCATAACAACTAATTTCGTCAAAATAATGTTAAATATGCTGGAGTTATTTCATGATTCACCTTCTACGACATTCGCCGCATGTAAGGAGTTCGTACCAGAGGCGGATTTACAACTAGGCTCAGTAGGCTGGAGCCTAGGGCGGCAAATTTAAAAGGCAGAAAATTAATCTCGGGCGACTTTTTTACTAACATTTAGTGCCTATTTTATCTTGACGACCCATTTTCGCTAGCTTCAGGGGCGACAGGAAATTGTGATTTTCAATTCCACGGTCGTTTGTACGGCCCGAAATTAAAAACTTGCCCAACAGAGCGTCCTAGGGACGAATAAGAATAGCCTAATGGCGGTAAATATCTATCTCCAATTCTCCACTACTGATTGGTGCTTTTTGAAAATGACGTCCTTAAATTTTAAAATACTATCCGTGCTGAATACCTTAACCTAAGCATGAGTACAGGAGAATATTTGTAAAATATGGAAAAAAACTATAGTTCAATACTAATAATAATATAATACTCTAAAAATGTGAAAACAGCTATATTACTCTATTTCTCAAATTCAACGCAGGTCTCGAGTTGTGAGCGATAACTCGAGACCTGCGTTGCGGGGAATTGTTATATGTACATAGTTGAAGTAAAACACGTCATAAATACTTTTAATATGTCCTTAAGTAAAGTTAGTAGAGAAAGCAGAGCATTATTTTGAAAATAGTATCGCACGGTTCAAATAAAGTTCGAAGTTAT